>DF237766.1:0-30938 GCA_000708835.1 Klebsormidium nitens | reverse complement strand
ATAAGCTTCGATAAGCTTATCGGAGTTTATGTGCGAACGCCTGTCCCGGACTTTACGCGAAAGTTATCGGAAAGTTGGCCTTAAAGTTGGTGGGTGCGAATCGCCCCTAAGACTCTAGTAAGAGTCAGACTCAGAGCACGCGGTACTCGATCACGATTTTTCCTGCCCGGCCGCGCACATGCCGGCCGCGACCCCATGCCGCGCCAGGCTTGCCAAGACCGTCGCCGACGTATGGGCAGCGGTATCCCGGCCACTCATCATGATGATTAATTCTGCGTCACACGCTTGAAGCATATGCACGTACGGAAAACGTACCTACTCAGTTTCTCGGTGTAATGCTGTGATTGAATCCTGCGTAATGTACGCAGACCGTCAGATTAGGATATGGCGCTTTATCGTCGGTGCAGAATGAAAGCCTCTTCTTGCAATGAAGGTTTTGGTTGCGTACCCTCGCGTACGGACATTCCAAAATGTCGGAGCTCGAGAGCTTTTCTGAGGTGAACCGTTCGATCACCTGATTTACCTCTGCCTCTGCTCATTGGCCACCGTCGATGGGCTTCGATCCAAGGAGCGAAAGGTCACGAGAACGTCACCAACGTGACGTTCTGGATGTGAACATGCGCAACTCTTACTGGTGTCGGCGTATCTAGGGTTGACCCTCTTTGACCTGTACCGGGCAGCGCCGAGCCGAAAACGTTAGCTTGGTGAGTCGTTCCCGGGTCAAGGAAACGCAGAATACCTAGCAGTCTGCCGTTGTGGACCAGTCGACACGGTACGTACCTTGTAAGCCCGCGCCGATCGATGTATCGGAAATGAAAACCTATTCGTTTGCAAGGTTGGACTCTCTGGGTTCCTTTTATCGTTCGACTGGTCGGCTGTTCTAACACCCGGCTAAAGCTTCCGCGCACCGGGTCAAAGTGCGTAATCTGTCAAATCCTTACGCAGTCGAACCGTACGGACCAAGGAGTTCGTCGCCAGTACGTACCTGCGGAAGATGAATACCGGTAAGCTGAGCTTTGCCGGCCTCACAAAATTCAGCTGTTCAAACCCACTGTGACTTTGTAGACCAAGCATTCGCATTCACAAACCACCACCTTGACTCCTGAGCTGGCTTCAAATTTTGATATAGGACTACCGGTATCACCTACTGTAACTGACTGCAATGTTCAGTGCATAGATTCATCCAGTGGTTCTAGCGGCGTGCAGATTGGCGTGCATAGCACGCCCGGGTGATTGTCTGCACGCCCGGGCGGCAGCCCGGCGTGCAGGTCAGCGTGCAGGATTCTCAGGGGTTTAAACCTAATGCCCGGTAGTCTTGTCTTATAAGATGCGGCTCAGCAAGTGACTCAGAAATGACCACAAGAAGCTGTCGACAAACCTCTCCAATTATATCTCGCACTGACGGAATATCGAGCCCCGAGCAACTTTGCAACCCCTGTAAAACCTTAAACACAGTTTGCAGCCAGACTGACCGTTCGATACAAATCTTAACCACAAAGAACCGTGGATAAAGGCAACCTGAGCTCGGACGTCAGAGTCGCGGGTGGCTATACCTATCAGTATGAATCGAAAATTGGGACTGGAAGGCAAGGCTTGGGCCGATCCGTCCGTATACATTGGCTTACAGCCAGGCTATCAATGATATCTGGCGTTCGCGGATTTGTGAAGGGGCCGGCATGAATGCCCGGCCATGCAGGCCGGAAACTCCCGGTCGAGAGCCTTGGCCCCGAGCGTGCACGCCGGGGAGCCGGCTCTGCACGCCCGGGCGGAGCCCGGCGTGCAGAATGCACGGCCGGCGAAAATTTGCTAGAACCTCTGGATTCATCTGCACGCTGATCTTGGAAATTGAAGACTCGTTGAACTGTAGCTGTTCTTGGTCAGTAATTTCCCTAGTACGGTACATATGCAGCGATGCATCAGATGATGTACGGTATGGCGCCTTTTTCGAGGGTACCTTAAGTCAGGGATCCCATGGAGCATCAATACTAGGTAGCTGGGCGAGAAGAGCGATTGAAGGGGGCAAATTTTAACCAATCAGTAGGCCCGAAATTCTGTATCTCTGATTTGCGCGAGAACCTCAGTCAGCTAGGTATATCAACAGGAGCTGTCACAACGGTGCATGGAAGCCCGGTCAATGAGAGTCAATGACCAGGCAACTGGCCCAATCCGGTATCACCAAGTGCACGCCAGAGACTCTTAGAGTAGCGACAGCATCCAGACAACCCGCATTGCATGCACATACTGTGAGCCGCCTCTTATAAGGCTGCAGCTGGAAGGAGTGGAGCTTTCAAAAACGTTTTCAAGTAAGGAAAGTGAGATCAACAGCAGTTTCAGTGAGCTTTGCTCGCGCTAAATAAGGCTTGCAAATGGGCGCACTCTGTGCCTCTCCTTGCAGCAGCTCCGGACGCCCCTTCAACTGTGACCCAACAATGGCAGACCAAATGGCCACCCTGATTCGCTTCAAAATCCAGCTCACGCTGGAATCTTCTCATGGCAACAAGGCACCAGAGAACGGCAGCGGAGACCTGGTTCTGAAGGGGAAAGTGACGGAAGGGCGGGGCGCGCTGGAGTTTAGAATGGGGTCCACCAGCAAGGATTGGTTGGTGTCGCAGCTGGAGCACAGCGTTGTTGAGAAGATGTGCCAAGTGGCACGACAAGGGATTGACACTTTCCTGGCCGGAGGCAGCAAAGGCTGCAGGTGAGACGTCCTTGCAATGGTGCAGGTGTGCATAGATAGTGTACATTCAGGCTGCCCCTATCTGGAGGAGTTGTGACGCAGATGGACGCGTTCGATGTAACACTCGCAAACGCGTGCGGTGTGCATTGCACATTTGACACAGAGCATTGGTGCTACTTTCTGGCGCATATTGACGCTGAATCTGAGTCAGCACTGAAGCGTAGAAAGCTGATTATCCAATCTTTGACAGGCTGATTGACTGACTGACTGTTTGAACAAATGCCATCCTCTTCATCTAAATCAGTGCATTGCTTGTTTTCTGAACAGTGGCCTGGGGCAGGCACCTTCCCAGACTCAGGACACATTTGGTCTGGAGGGGAAGGATCTGGTCTACCCCATGAGCCTTCCCTTCAAGAGCAATCCAGGCACTCCAGTAAGTGCAACTTCTCCATGTGTATTCTAATGGGTCGCACTCTGTGAGAGATGACTTCAGCAAAGTTTCCTTTATGTTCGTATGTTATTGAAGAATGTATTCATATGCTTCTGTATCGTAAGTTGGAGAGGCTGTGTCCTTCATTGCCATCAGAAACAGCTGACGTAGCTCTTTCTCCAGTCTTGGTCGGTGTTTTGAAATCAGAGCATTACATCATTTTGTTCCTTTTGTGCTCCAGGCTATCTTTATAGTGATGGACTTTTTAGGAACTTTTTGAGCAGAGTAACTGGCTCACCTCTAAGTCAATTGCCTACTGGATGCAATGTGACCTAGAAGTGCTTCATGTTTATAGTATCTACCTTTTGCGTTTCTTTGGAGATGATGCTTGGCACCCTAGCCTGTCTACCTTCCTGTACTTAGCAATCTTCTATTTGTCACCCCCTCTTCCAATTTGGTGGCAGTAAGTTCCTTTCAAAGCAGAAAATCAGCGTTCTCTTCTTTCAAGCTCTCGCTGACCTGTGTTGACCATCTGTTCTCTCGCAAGTCCTTCAGAAGCTGTTTTATCTGACGCAATTTGAAAAATAGATGGCTCTTGTCCCTATTTTGAACTTGAGCTTCCTAAGACAAGCTGTTACAACTGTCTTGTTTGCTCATCTGCAATTCCCTCTACATTGCAACAGCCTTCATTCATCCTTGTGTCCAAGCCCTCCCAGACCCCATTTCAATGCATCTCCATCAAAGTCCACCTTCTGACTTCTTCCTGCCGATCTTGGACCAATTTAAATCCTGAGGACCTCTAGCCTCTGCAGTTCCCTTTTCCAGGACTCTACAGTCAGCCGCAATACAAGCGTTCCACTACAGCGGACCCCCAAAGCAGACCCTTATGTTTTTGTCAAAGCTTTTCTTTTATGTCAAAACCTCTCACCTCTTTAAGGTCCACTTCAGCGCCATTTCAGAAACTGAAATCCCAACATTCCATTTTTCGCTTTGCAGAGTCATGCTGTTGCGTGTCAGTACGAGCCTGCTGCTTCCTTTTTGAAGATCCTCAAAGGTCATCTCTGCTACTCTTCCAACACACCTCGTAACCAAACCGATTGTCAAGCCTGGATTCCCCTGATCCAGACTTATTTTTCTCCTTTGCAGAACTGTGCAGTCAGCGGTCAGGACGAGCCTCTGACATCCGCCTTTGGAGACTCCTTTGCTGAGGTCAGCAATGAGTTAGTCGACGAATCGGAACAGACCCCCAGCGTAAGTTCGTTTCCATTGCATTCTTTCGGCTCCCTTCCTGAGTGGACCTGCGCTCCGTTGTCCCCCAATCTGTTTGGTTTTTACATTACTTTGAAAAAGTTACTGGCTAAATCAATCTGCTTCATCGGTTTGTTGCCAGGAAATGTATAGAAGAACATGCATTTTCCTGGGAAGCTCCTTGCTGTTGATATCACAGAGGACAAAATCCTACGAAAGCACAAGATACATGCATTCACTTCTTCCAGAAGGGTCAAAGTCGCATGCACCATTTTGTCGTTTCTGAATCTACAATTTCAAACCCAGTCTACTTTTCAGCACTCTTCTTGAGCCTCCTCCTTTGGCTCAAACTATTCTAAATGTATGCATCACTTAAACAGTATTTCATGCGCCCTTCGTCCCAGTCTCATTTGTCCTGTTCTGGCAAGCTGAAGCGAATGTCACGAGTTACCCGTCATTTGACTTGCTTTGACTTTTTGTATTCTTAGGTTCTGAGCGGCCTTTAGCCTTTTAATAAGATACTCCTTAGAAACGGTAGCCTGGAAAGATCCTAACCATTTTTGCGCTACCTCTTTCCTTTTGACTTCACTTGACTTTCTAGTTTTGCTTTACACCACTTTAGCTGAATCTATCAGGCTTGGCCCTAACCACTAAACTATCTGCTGTCCAGTCACTGAACACCATTGAGCACCCAGAAATAGGTATGAGGTCTCAGGTCCCCTCATGATTCCTCCCTTGAGCGTAACTAGGTCTTGTAAAACCCGTCCTTTGACCCATTCAAAAGATCCGCCAGGCCAGCGAACAGATTGCCTTACGCCATTGAGCACCAAAATATTCCCTGTAACATTTCAGTGTGCATGAGTCTCCACCCCACGATGAATCCATTACGTTCCTTCCGTTTGACGCGGGCTTTCCCAAACCGCTACCTAACCATTCCAGATGACACGTCATGCTAGCAAAGGGAATGCCTCCCAACACACTGACAACGGACTCCTTGCACCCGCGGCAACTTCTCCATCCTAGTCCGCTGAGTCGTTCTTGATCTTTCCAGTGCAAAAACAGGCACACAAGCTTCCAAGCGTTTCGGCCATCACTAACCCGTCCCTTAACCCTTCCAGATGACCCGCCAGGCCAGCGTGGGAGTCGCGTTCCGCCCCACCGACCAGGAGCTGCTGTCTCTACTGAGAGACCGGGTCGAGAACGGCACGGGCCACGACAATGTCGAGGAGCTGCCCCAGTCGACCAACATCGACCCACAGTACCTGCTCAGCTCGTCAGGTGGGTGTACGATCTACGTATGTTCCAGGAACCTGTTTTTTAATATGTTATAAAGTGAGATTCGCTGAAAATTCCCCTCAACGGTGTGAGGTTTCGCTCTCCGAACATGTGAAAACCCCAGCGCGTCCTGCTGTCCGGGTGCGTCAAAGACCGAGAGAACTCGGATAAATGTCACCCAATCCCATACTGATTGGGAGCTGCCAGCGTCGAATCCTCTCCGTTTAGCACCTTCGTCTCTTCGCTCTACTCCGCTGCTGCAATGTTCTGAAAAATTCCTTTCCTCTAAAACCATTCGACTTTCCCATTGCATTCACCCGGTGCTCGCTCTGCCCATACACCGACCGCTGCCCTCGAAAGTTGGACTCAATAGCCGCCTCTTTCCTCGCGCCAGTAAACCCAAGGAAAGGAATGGAGAACAGCTCAAGTTATTAACATGGACTCTCCTTTTGCAGGATCGCGTGCCAGTGCCGATCCCCCCACCCCCAGCAGCGCGCGCTTCTTCTTCTGCACGCGCACACGCGCCAAGAACGGCGCGTGGTCGCGCAAAACGCGTTCCGGCTGGTGGGATCAGGAGCGGAACCCCAACAGCTTCTCCCCGGGCGACGACGACGCGCAGAAGGTTATCTTTAACCACAAGAGCAAAGGGCGGGCGTGGACGGGGCTCAAGTGGCAGATGCACGAGTATCAGGTGAGTTTGTGATGGGGTTGTCAGCCTTGACGGAGAAAGACTGCGACCTCGAGGAACCTGTCTCGAAAAGACGAAACCTTGTCTTTTTGAACCAGCGAACCAGTTTCGACCTGGAAACATGAATGCGTTACGATTCAAATCGAATCTGAAGAGTTCATTTCGCGCCAGACAGCAACAACACTGGGACACATTCGAGAAAATCTGCAATATTGAGGGACGATAAGCTCTCGTCGGTTCAGCAATGTTTGACATTGGATCCTAAGCGTTGGGCGCACGCATTGATGTTTTGAAAGAAAAGCTTTTAGTCCAATATTATGCGGGAAGATCTTGCGGTCGACTTCTGATTTGTTTGAACTGGTCTTTCAGCAATGACGAAGATCGGTTGCAGGTCAACCGAAACATGAACCACGCAATCACGGAAAGTCCGACCTCCTTGCCACGTCATTGCCCTTTCGAATAATCGTTCCGTTGCCTTAACCTAGTATGACATCCGAAACTGAAGATTTCTATACCCTTCCACCGCAGATCTCCAAGAACGAGCCGCTAGTGCTCTGCAAGGTGATGCAGGTCGCCGACCGGCCCCGGCGCAAGGGCATCACCGGAGTCAAGCGCGAGCCAGTTACGGCGACCACGCCCCCACCGGAAAAGGTCCGGAAACTGCACTACAAGCGGCCGCGTGTCCCCCTGCAGCTTCCCACCAGCCACTCCTCGACTTTGAACCCCGGAGGGATCCCCCAGTTTGAAGGGTTCCGCCCGAAAGAAGAGACCGCGGCTTTCGACGACGAGCCTAGTTTCGCGGCCGACCTTTTCAGTCTGCTTTCGCCCTCCCCCCGTTTTGGAAAGCTGCTCGCGCTTCCATCCCCCCGCGCGGATTCCTGGATCTACCACGTGCTAAGCCAAGCCCTGCCGGAGCCGGGAAAAGGTGCACCGGAGAACGAGGGCGAGGGGGAAAGCGCCCAGCAGAGCAGCCCGGGGGACTCTTCCGAGGGGTCGGGCCAGTCCGACGCTTACGTGGGCGCGTGTCTCGGGTGTGGAAAGACCGGGGAGCTGCGGCAGGAGAGCAACTTCTGCCAGGAGGGGGCGTGCATCATCTGCGGGAGGACGGACGAATCGTACGACGCGAACACGCACCTCTGCGCGCGCTGCGACCAGAACGTCCGGAACTGGAACCGGCAGGCGGGGAACTAGGTCTGAGGTTCTCTGAAACATTTTAGGGGCAGGAATTGCCCCCGAACGACGCCCCCGGGCAGTTAAAATTACAGCTAGGGCTGCAGCTGGGAGCCTGGCCGACGAAAGATTATGTGACGTCTTGGAAAATACAAGAGCCGTCGGCGGCCAGCAAAGGCCGTTCTCGTCTTGAGAAGCAGTGGAAACTTTCGACGGGCGACCCATATGTATCATAGACTGACAACGAACACGTCTCTCGTTTGGATACAAAGTCGGCTTCTAAAAACAGTACTCATCCTCTTGATGAGTAAGGTTTCGGGTCAAATTTGGGCTTCCTAAGGTATCAGATCAACGAGGTCATCTTAGTATTTATGTACTTTATACTGGGTCAGGAACAGAAGCTGTCTGTATCGCGGCTGCAGTGACATTTTGACTAGTGATTTTGAGTTGGTCTACGCCCCATTGTCAGGAATAAAAGCTGTCGCAGCACTGAAATCAGGCTGCAGTTTTGCTGGGGCCGTCTCGGCCTTATTGACAGATTTTCAGAGCAGTCTAGGTGGACTTCGTGTCTTGTAAATGTTCTGGTCGTTTTCGCAAGTCGCTATTCGGACTCCTGCCATCATGCAAAGTTTGACGGCCCGTAAGTAAGGCAACTTATTTACGATGATGCAAACCGTTCACATCAGAGCTTGCAGGCAGCCGCTCGACGATTGCAATTCCTTCAAGTTTGCTGCACGGGACTCAGTGGACCTGCTTACGGTAGGTCGGACCGTATAATTTCTTCAGGTTGATGCTTGGAAAGTACCGTATAACTGACTGACGGCCGGTATATGATATCATAGCCTAATCCCGACCACACTACTTAGGGACATCACGAATTATTGTGTGCCGCTGTTATCTGATTTTCTAGCTAGTCACTGAGTACGAGCCTGGGCCGACGTCCGTCCAGCTAGATTGGGCGATTGCGGGACGGCCGTCGTGCCGGCCAGTGGGGCGTATATACAAGGGAGAGTCAATATATAGCAAGCTTGTCGGATGGTGGTCGGATGTAATCAAGTTTCGGTGCATCGTACAAAAGATGCATAAGATTCTGATCTCCAAAAGTGGGTACGGGCCCGCCAGCTAGCCTATATACGTAGAGGCTGTACATATTGCTGTAGACGCCACTCAGTGCTATGTCGTATTTCAATTGGCCGCTCGTGTGCAGGCGATATAGGTAGTCGATCTCTGATAGTGTCAGCGAGCTCTGATCGTGATGAAGTCATCGACTTCGCTTCTGCCTTACGCTTCATGGTTGCTCTATGATCGGCCGCTTCCCCGCCTCGAGTGCCAGAATTACTGTACGTATGTAGTATGAAGTGATCGCTCGTATCGTTCCGGTTTCCGTCCGCATTTCACAACAGCTGCCGGAACGGCACGTTGCTTTAATTCGCTAGCGAGCTCGCGATACCGTATCGCGGCCGGGATCCTGCACATGAGCAGCATGAGCTGCATGACGTGTGCTGACCACTGTGTGAGGCGGTGCTGGCCAGCTTTCAAAGTTTCATGCAAGCTCTTGATCATACCTGCGCACAGCCTGCTAGAGCCAGAGCCTGATGCACTTGCCACTCAGTGACTGACCATTTTGCAGACCTGTGACCTCTCAAGACTGAAGTCTTTAAGTTCAGGCGCTAATTTAGCGGCTAAATGCAGCATTGACAGCCTCTTTAAAGAAGTCTCAGAAGGTACACTGCGGTATACGGCCTAAATGAGCAGAAGTTGGGCAGAACTCTGAAAAGTTGATTTAAATGAGCACAAGTTGCACAAAACTCTCAAAAGTTAATTTCAAAATTCTCGAAAGCTGTGCATGATGCCATGAGGACGGCAACCGGGTGCAGCAACGTTCCCAGCATGGAGAAGGCCTGGAGCAGGTAAGATTTACATTCAGCCTTTCTCTCAGCAATCGTGCCGTTTGCTGTCAATTGTTGGCTCCTGCGGAATCCTGTGAAAACAATGGTAAGAGAGAAGCAGGTGGTAGCTTTGTAGCGGAGACAGTGCTGATGGCTGCATCTACTCCGTACCTTGTTGGCGTTGTTATTCTGTGACTGTGTTTAGCAACAGCTAAGATCCTGGCCCTCTATGCTTTTTTCAATCAGAGAGGGCCAGAAGACGCCAGAACATGAATATTCAAGTGAGCGGAAATGGCTTTGGTGAACCAAAGAGGGACTTCATCATGAAACACCTTGTTGCCCCCAATGTAATGCGCTCCTTTAGCAATTGTCAATCAACCAAGGGTCGCCTTTAAGTGATGAAACTTTAGGTTCTCGATACCATTTTAAAAGCGAGGTGATCCTTGGAATTGATGGGATACAATGTCAACGAAGTCAGATAGTTTTTGACTTGGTCCCACATAGATTGGCGTTGAAGGGTGAAGTTTGATCCTTAGTGGTAGCAGCGGCTAAAGGTTCCTGTACCTAGCATTTTGTGAAGAAGAGAAAACTCGAAAAGGAAAGTGCCCCCCTTAATGTTGCTCTAACCTTTCAAATGTAAAGCGCCAGGACAGCAGCGTTTTACCTACCTTCCAAAAGCGTTTCTGAAGAAATGCCTTATCTCCTGCAATCTGGCAGTGAAATGATAGCTGCTTTCAGATCATTGTAGCTAGTATCCTCCTGTCTTCAACATGAGATTGCAACTACTTTCCCCTCTTCGTTTGGGCATTTTCTGGACCTTCACTCATGGAGAACAATACATTCGCCGTGATCAGTGTGCTCAGCATTAGCAGTGGTTGCATCGAAAGCATGTGACCTACACATGATGTTGAGACAACACAAAAGCACTTTGAAGCGCATCAGATCACCCCAAGAGCATAACCTTCTTCTCCAAATTGCCAGTGGGTATCAATTCGAAGTGCACCCTCAATTTGAACCTCAAATGTGTAATTGAACCAAAGATCCCTGAATCCCCCGCTATTGTCCACTTAAACTTGATGTCCTGCTTGTTCAACTCGTTCACATACGTCAAGTTTCTGATTGCAGGTTTTTATAAGTCCACTTCTACACATGTCTCAATAGTTTGTGCACATATCTCAATAGTTTCGCCCTTTTCACCCTCAAGCAAGGATGACTGGACATTGCCACTTCTTCCACAGGGTCTGCTGACACCACTGCACTATGCTGTTTGGGGAACTAGAATGGACCAGAAAACTTCCAAGCTCTTGGGGCTTGTACTGGTGTTCCTCCACTACGCGGTCCTCACGACTGCTCGGCAAGGTATGCCAGGCATCTTGGTCACGTCCACAGCAATCTGGCATTTTAAAATATTGATCTTACATCCTTTGGGGCTCTGGTCCGGGTACGACGTTGTTTTTAGCGTGAAACAATGATAATCTGAGATTTGGAACAGCAATAAGGTTAGCTATTGTGTACTGCTGTAGCCTTTGATCTCTTCGTGAAAGGACGTTATCAGAACCAGATGTAGAACCAGAAGCTGTGCTGAGGCTTTGCTAGAAGCATCTAACGGATTCACAAGCCTTTTCAGATATGTTACTGAGTGGTGCCACTGAATCAATGAGAAACCCTTTGACGCTGTCTAGGGATCCATAGATTGCTTTCATAGATTGCTGTACTTTGACACGACCAGACTTCGGATTGAAAATTAGGACCCATTGATCATACGCCCTTGATCACACGTGGTTTCAAAAAAGAGCACGTTTCCAGTACCAAGCTCGTACGGTTTGCTCCCAAAAGGGAATTCTAAGTCTGCTCACGGGAGCTGTGAACAGGAAGGGAATTGTGCCACAATGATCAACCTTCACGGCTGAGCATAGGCCATGGTTGGCCTTCGGGCGCTATGCCTTTTAAAGAAACAATATCATCAGGTTTGGGAGAACATCATATGCCTTGTGCCCTTGTCACTACAGGGGGGGCGATCGCCGGCAGCCGGGCGTTACAGCAAGCCAGCAACTCTTCGTGTCCCCTGGTGTTCCAAGCTAACGATCTCAATGAGGCCATAGCAAAATGCGGAAAATGTAGGTGATCTTCCATTTTCTAAAAGCCTTTGACATGGGCTTGCAAGCCTCAATGGCAAGGTTAGTCTCGCGAAACAGAGACCCAGGTTGCAGCGGACTGACAAATCTTGGTGGGAGGATGTGGCTGTCCGTTTCAGTGATACAATTTGCATCGTTCGTCAGCCCCCTATGTAGCCTGGAGTCCAAATGATCGAGCAAGGTTGCCTTCTTCATTGTCTGCTCGTTACAAAAGTGCAGAGTTCAGTCGGAATTCAGAAGGCATCCTTCTTCCTTAGCTGCTGGAAACCATGCAATATGAGCAGGTTTCGCACGTTGCTTTGCAAAACGCCCCAATGCACACCTGCTTCATCTTTCAAACGGTGCGGTTCAAAGTTTCTAGTTGGGGGCCTTCCGCTTTGGCTCATGATCAGAAATTGGAGCGTCTGCTTTTACCTCCCACCGAAAAAGTGTGACTCGTAATGTCTGTTAGCAGTTGGGTAACCCACTCCGATTGCCTTGCTGGTCTCTCGTTCTGCCTTTCTTTGACACGCGTCAGCCTGGTATTGCCCAAGAGTTGTAAACTGTGTCCGGCCTCAAGTTAGATAGGACAGAACTGAAACCTTCAGTCACCCTGCCCTGATACTGCCTTCTGTTGGCTTGTCAATATCTCTCAGAGCACCTCTTTGCACTCAACCGAGACTACCTTCGGCGTCTCACGATGGTCAATTATGTGAAGGATTTGGTTTGAAAGGGCGATAGGGTGAGAATCAGAGTGGAATGTAGGGGCGACCTTGACACAGCCTTCCTTGCTCGCAGTCAACATATCCACGGACCCAAACGGCGCCATCTTCGGGGAAGAGTGCTGCAATCGCATTACGTACATGCTGTACCAAACCCGAGTCCGCTATGCAAACTCCACGGACCAGCTCTTGATCGCTCAGGACGTCGCAACCGCCTGCATAGCTGTGAGCATCACACCCCGCATCGCTCCTTTGTGGTTC
Organism: Klebsormidium nitens; assembly: GCA_000708835.1. Lineage (NCBI taxonomy): Eukaryota > Viridiplantae > Streptophyta > Klebsormidiophyceae > Klebsormidiales > Klebsormidiaceae > Klebsormidium > Klebsormidium nitens. The sequence goes on along the minus strand of DF237766.1, from coordinate 18,464 downwards.
TGTCGTTCCTGCTCGTTGAATGTCCCTTTTCTGTTCCTTTTCTGTTCCTTCTTGTTCCTTTATACGTTTGGCCTTCCCTTCTAAACTAGCGATGTGATCAACATGCGATTTTGGAACGATCCAGTTCCTGCATCCGGCTTTAGCCGATTCCTGCTCCTCCTTGCCCCCCCCCTTGCGAGATCGCCCCCTCGGTTATCATTCTTTCTTGTCGTTCTCCCCGAGTACCCTGCCCCATACGCGGAGAAAACTTCGACTTCGTGAGTACTTCTCCATCGTGGTTAGACTAGCAAGCACCAGACAGTCGTAAAAGATTTTGGGACCTATCAATGCAGCGCTGGAGCCTGGTCAACCTTAGCTCCGATACTGCTGTTTGCGTAAAAGTTGGCACCCGAACTTGAATCGTAATGCGCGTTCCTTGATCAAGGCGTTTCTCCTCTCACAGGACCTGCAATCATTGCTCGTGCGCGCCGGCATCTCCAGCAGTACCCTTACCACCTGCGGGCTGGACAGCACGCCTCTCTGGCAGCCCGCGTGCGGCGCAGATCTGACCACTCGTTCGGCCTTCGTCCGACTCGCAAACAACTCGTATCCAGGTAAGATTACGAATGTTTTCTTCACTGCCGGGGGCGCTCGCTAGGGGCTGGTAATGGGGCACATGCGCGGGTCCCGGATGCTTCACGAGAATGAAGATGATAGCCGATATCTTGCCGGGATGAATCAAGGTCTTGTATGCAATATTCCGAATGGTAGTCCCCGGATGCCGTCGCTTGTAATGTGTCAGATTCAATCAATCGAGAGGCAGTTACAGGAGGGGCCATCCGTCTTTCTCATTCGCAGTGCTGATTCAATTGTAAGCGAGTGTCTCTTCTTTACCGTCAGTCAGCGCTCTTTTGCTTCAAAGCACTGCTTCTTTCAAGTAGTCGCTCTGTCCTCGCGGTGAAGCAGGAGGAGGTCGACTTCAATACGAAACTATGCTGGTTGACTCCACGTTCTGAGAGCACATGCTGACATTCTGGAAAGGAACCAATACAGTTGACACCGTCTGCGGCGATTGTGCAGGCACCAGCGCCGCCTTGGCTTGCTGGAACCAGCAAAACTGCTCGTCGTGTGTCAAGAGCACCGACCAGCTGATCGCGTCGCTTAGGTACACCACAAAGGGGGATCCCTCCGTTTTCTCCAACGCACAGTGCCAAGGTAAGTTTCGTGAAGATAGTGAATCGATCTCAGCGTTCTAAAGCCTACTAGCTGACTTTCTAGGATTCGCGCTGACGTGTATCTTCCAGTTTCGACGTTGTCTTCAGACTTTGCCAAACAGTTGATACCTGCTCTCTACCATGATGTCTCTGCCAGTTATTTGATTGTAAAGCTAATGCTCGTTTCCCCGTGCCAAAATAGCTTGTGTCCTTCCTGCATCCACATCAGGGAGCTCATTTCGTTACGCCATCTTGCTTATAAACCCCAAGCTTCAAGCACCGAGATCCGCTACAGTAAGACCCGACTTTGTTTGTCGCTCTTCCTTGAAGAACCGATCTTTTGAATGCAAGACCTCTGTGATCAACCGCTATTCAATCCTTCGTTGCTCCCTTTGCAGACCCTCCTTTCCTCACACACCAAACCTCTTCTTGCCCAAACCCAATGTTTGCATCGTCTCCTGCAGATCTCGCACGCGTCGCTCTAGTTGCCGCAGCGTACCCGCTCCTCCTCTCCAACTACATCTCCGTCTGCCTTTTCAATACCGCAATTGACTACGTCCCTCAGTCATCAACATGTACCTCTTTGGAGTATTCGGGAGTGGATTTCACCCCAATATACAACGCCTGTGGGCCCCCCCAGATCCGGAGCACGTACTGTTGCGCCGTCGTCCAGGCATTGTTCATCCAGCTGTACGCCACGTACACAAACGTGACGGGAATGATAAACAACGAGGTGAGTTTCTGCTCCGTATCCAAAACCCCGACTGATGGTTTTGTAATTTCTCTTCGATTCCATGTCCTTCCCTTCAGTTTCTCGGTACCAGTAACGAGGAGACGCCCATGTTGTTGTCGGTCCCCCTCAAGGAGCCTCGTCTGCTGCTTATCTTGATCATCTGGTCCTCTGTCTCTGCACGGCCGAAGATCCTTGGACACCAAGACTCCACTGTTATTGGTTTCTGCGCAAGTCTTTGAGAGCAGAGCTTGGAAACGCGCTTTGCAACCTTCACTATTCGGTACTTGCGTCATTTTCGAAGGCACCGGCTTTCAGATTGTGCTCCGGGTTACTTTGTGAACCGGACACAAAGAAAGCGCTCTTGCTTCAGAATTCTGCCAGCAACCCCCGGACGTTTTGAAACCAAGAGCTTCCGCAAGTTGGGTGGCTTCTAGGAGTACAAACGCGAAGAACATCGAGGAGCTTCCGTGATACTGAGGATGAAAACACGGTCAAAATTTTAAAAAACTAGAAAGCAAAGTCCTGAAAGCCCCATATTCGATTATCACCCGGTAAAAGCGTGCTGTGTTTCCATCAGCCCCTACAGGAGATCCTGTAGAGGACAATCTCCAATCAACAGTACGGCATCAAAGGGAACGGTGTTCGCTTCAAAAGGAATTCCTCTCGTCTGATCAGCAAAAAAACGCCTCAGCGTGACCGATATTGCCATAAACTTTGGAATAAAAGGCTTTTCGGTGAGTCAAACACGACGTCATCTCCTTGTGGTTTCCCGCAGGTGGACGCCGTGGCTTGCATCGAGCAGTTCCGTACGGAGCTCGTGGCGCACGGCGTGGAGGGCTCCAAAGTCGACACGTGTCGCATCAACAGCTACGTCGTGGTCGGTCTCCTGCGCTGCAAAAACTTCACTGAGCTCCCGGGCGCCTACGTCACTCAACTCGAGAGTCGGTGCAGCCCGGGGCAATGCAGTAATTGCTCTCAAACGCTCTTCGGAATCGTGTCCAGGCTTACGGGCCCGTTCACAGACCAGTTGACCTTCCTCTACTGTAGCACGTTCGTTGGCGCTCATTATTACCACTTGTTCGGCCCCGGGGGGATCACCGACCGTGTAAACTGTTACGTGAACCTCCCCCCCGAAGTGGCGCTGACGCCAATCGCGGTGGGCGCCGGCAAAAGGGAGAAGAAGAGCACGACGGCGGTCGCGGTGATCGTCTCGTGCTCGGTCGGGTTAGTGGTCGGGTTAGTGGCCTTGGTTGGGTTAGCGGTTTGGTTCCGAAGACGGCGGAGGATCCGCGTGCAAAAAGGAAGCGTGCAGACGAAGAGCAAACGGCTGGTGGAACATCTCGCGTCGTCGGGAAGGCTAGCCGGGGCGGAGCCGCTCCAGTGGTTTACGTACCAGGAACTGAGAACCGCGACCGACAACTTTGATAAGAAGCGGTGCCTCGGAAAGGGGGGGTCCGGGATGGTGTTTTTGGGCACCCTCCCTGGGAACCGGTTAGTGGCAGTGAAGGAGATTACGAAGCCGTCGACGCACCGGGGCATCGAGGTAGGGGGCTCCTTTCTTTTCGCGTTGTGCTTCATTCTCATTAATTGCTTCCAAAGTTTTCTCTTCGTGGCAAGTCTGTACTTGCTGCAGGCTACTTCTGTCCATACTGCCGTTCGTCTTCGAGATTTGCCAGCGCTTTTCGGTAGGGATGCCAGCGCAGACTCAGGTCAATATACTAGACCAGAGTCTGAGCTTGAGGCTGTAGCTTCTGAAAGAAACGTCCTTGGGCTTTTTGGGGTCCCCGAAGTAGGTTTTTGCTAGCCGCTTGATGCTTTTGGTGGTTGACATGCTTGAGAGGTGCTCAACCGGCTTCATGAAGCAGAGAAACCCTTACGTCACTGAGGAGGAAAATTTGAATAACGAAGTGGAGACCAGATACGCAAGTTACGAAGAGCATGCATCCCATTTTGAGTTGGCCTTGACCCTTCCCTGTTGTTACAGGAGTTTCTTAGCGAGGTCTCTTCGATGGCTGCATGCCGGCACCGGCACATCGTGGCTCCGAAAGGCGTGCACGCTTCCGAAGAGCACTGCGTCGTGGTCTATGAGTACATCCCAAACGGATCCGTCGACGATCATCTCTTCCAGCCGCGACCGGATGCGATCGTACGGCCTGAGAAACAGGGGTTCCTGGATTGGCCGCAGCGGCTGCGAATCGCAATCGGGACTGCGAAAGGGCTGGCGTATCTGCACGAGGTGAGCTCCACTTTCGACAGCGCAAAACGAGCGAAAGACCGAGCCCCGTTCGTTTTGAAAATGGATGAGAACAGCTTCGGGGGCATGTTGATAGAGACATCATTTGTTGAACTGCCAGCTGCGTGTCTATAAAAACAGGAGGCGAGGATGTGTTGTCTACACGGGCCGAAATTTCAATATACAAAACTACAGGTGATGCCACGATCCAATTGAGCGTGTTGTCATCTCTTGCCCTCTGGAGTGACCTCTTTGTGGAACGACAACCTCTCGTTATGCGGTTTGGACAGGATAAAGCCTCTGTTTTTGGAATCTATGAATCGGCAAGATGCTCGATGTTGGGATACATCGTGTTCGGTTTTTGTTTTGATGCAATCCCTCTTCTCACACGTGCGCGCTTCTTCTCTCGCAGGACTGCAATCCCCGGATAATACACAGGTGAGCATGAAGTGCTTGGCCTCATTGTTGAAAGTTTCTTTGGTGCCGGACCACCCGCCATTTGCTGTCAACGAGGTCCAAAGTGTGCCATATCCAAAGTCTGCCACCGCAAGCCAATGTAGCTCACGCTTCTTAGCTCTCTTACTGAATTCTGGGTATCTGGGGGTATGCCCGACCAAAAGCCTCTTTTGATTAGAAGCTGCAAGTTGGCACGTCTGGGTGGAAACGGTTTCAGGTTCACTAGTGGAAAACTCGGCTGTTTCAGTTCGCAGGATAAGTCGAGGCTCTCAATATACAAGTGTAACTTGTATCTTCCGATGGTCAATCTCGCTTCGTTTGTTATGGCTATGACTTTCGATGTCAGTTGGTTTTCTGACGTTACCCTTGGCTTCCGACGTCATCGTGAGATGCTTACGGTACCCGCATTCGCTGACGTCATCCCGTGTGCCGACGTCGTTCTAGAGACGTGAAGCCGTCGAACATCCTACTCGGGGAGGATATGGAGGCGAAGGTGGCCGATTTCGGGCTTGCGAAGTTTACCGGGGATGACGAAACGCACGTGTCAACGGGTGAGTTTTAAACAAAATCATATCTTCAAGCTCGCGTTTGTGTGCTTGTGCTTGACCACTATTTTGAAAATCTCGGTGTGAGAAAAGGTTTTGATCTCAAAGAAGTGAGTTTGAACAGCACAGCACGGTGCATATTCGGCGGTGGACCTGAATTAGGATCTTGGTTCTGTCTGCTTTATCATCAATGTCACTGCGGGATCTGACGTCTCATGTAAAAAATTGAACGCTGGGGGTCGAACAAGCCGGCACTAATAGTAGCGTCCCTAAGAGAACTCATCTGAAAGTTACTTTTTACAAGGCAGAGACTCGGAGATTTAGATTTATGTGGTTTGTGGTTAAGAGAACTTGAAGGAGAGGCAAGCAGGAACAAAGCTTCGAAGCAAACGGAGGCAAAGTGATTTAAGGTCCATTCTTGGTCCGTGCTTCCATTTTCGAAGGCGGCCACATTGATGCGTGGAGAAAGGACGCGAAACGCCCTGTCAATCCTCCATATCGGCTACTGATATTGGAGGTCTGCCTTCTGTGCAGGTGTGAGGGGCACTTGGGGCTATATAAGGTGCGTTTGAAGTTGCGTTGCGACCGCCTTTTGCGACTCACAACATTGCAAATCCACGGTTTCGCGGCTCTCGAACTTGATCTGATTGTCGGTCGACAACCGACCTTTGTTGTTTTTTCAATGGAACCACCGGACGAATCGTCGATGCCGCAGCAACTGCCTCGCTTTGTTCCATCTGGACACGGGACAGACAAGCCTGGCACAAACTACTGTAATTTTTTGCAAGAGCCTTCCTCACAGATCAGAGAACTCCTCTCTTTCTTGCCACGCTTCTTCCGGGTCGAAGTTCGAAGCGCTAGGTTTCACAAGTCGCTCACTTCCTTGAACGGTTCCTCAGAAGGTCCTGATCGATGCGCCGTATATAGAGCAGCGGCTTTATCTCGCACCAAGAAAATCGCTTTCAGAGAGGAGCTTCGAAGCTTCAGAGCTGCTAAGAGACTGGCGTTACCAGCGAAGGTGTTTTACAAACACATTGCTGACAGTTTGTGCGATGCTGCCAATCCATTTCGAAGATTTGATAAGGAAAAGAAGAACTTAAGGCAATCACACATGATTCGAGCGATGCAAAGGGGTTTTTGGGGACAAGATCACCCTCGCGCACATCTGTTGGTAATGCTTTCGTAGAAACACCACCTTCTCGACCGGAGAACGGCCCCAAATGATTAGTTTCGTCTGCAGCCCGGAATACGTGGCACACGGACAGGTGTCCGAGAAGTCGGACGTGTACAGCTTTGGTGTGGTGTTGCTGTCGCTGGTAGCCGGCCGGAGACCGGTGGAAACCGAACGAGAAGAGGGGCAGGTAAGAAAACGTCGCTTTACCAGTTTCAGGGTTTGAGGTTGAACGAGAACGGGTTATCTCGTTATCCGAAATCGGAAACCTGCGGCGGCAGAGGAGACTCAATCTGCCGAGCCAACGCCGCCGGTCAGAGATCCATCGAGGACCGAACGAGAAGAGGGGCAGGTGAGAAAACGTCCCTTTGCCAGTTCAGGGTTTTGGGGTTGAACGAGAACGGGTTATCTCATTTTCCGGAATCCGATTAACCTTTGGCGGCGGAGGAGACTCGATCTGCCGAGCCGACGCCGCCGGTCGGAGATCCGTGGAGGACCGAACGAGAAGAGGGGCAGGTGACCATTTTAGCTGCTGGGACCGAATGAGTACTCAATAATCTGCGGGTTAACAGGGCCGGGTCATCTTGACCTTTATTAAGTTTCGCATGCATTGGCCGAAACGAAGGGACCCGACACGGTCAACGTAAAGACGCCGTTTCAGGCGGGGACTCATGTAGACCGAACAAGACGGCGGACAGGTAAGAACCGGACTGCTGAGTTCAAAAGGCTACTATAAATGTCGCTCTCGGGATAAGTTGACGAGGTCGGGTTATCCATCAACCGCTGGGGTTAGCAGGCATCAGCTGAGGCGTCTCGACACTGCTGATTCGTCTCAACGGCGCCATCTGAGTTGAGACGCATCGAGTCTGAAGGGAGATAGGGGCAGGTGCAAACTCGCACTTCTGAGGTGTGACAAATACCTCACTAAACATTTCGCAGATTTGACGGGATCATCCGTTTTGGGTCGGCAAGACCTGCCGATAAGACGCAACCGTAACGGTTCAGTATTCAAGGACGTTTGAGCACTGGATTTGGTTTCGGATTCCGTCTTGGCACATGGAGATGCAGGGGTACAATGCACAGCCGCATCGATCACCCTGTAAATTGAACAATGGTGGTATACGTCCAGTTTTTTTTTTCTTTGGATTGGCGAAACTTTTTTCGAGTCAGCTTTTGAGTCGCGTCTCTGGAGAATCCAGCAGTGTGGCTCCCGGTTGGCGCAATCAGCGCAAGCCAGAGCGGGCTCTGGTCTCTGTTTCTAAAGGAGCGGGACGCCAACATAGTCGATAGGCGAGGGTGACGAGATCTGAACGGAGAAGGACTGCAGGCGTATGTTTGCAACTCATTTGCAGTGTCTACCATCTCGTCAAACCATACCGAAGAGATGCAAGTATATACCATCTCGTCAAACGTACCAGAAAGATTCAAACCCGAAGAGAGTCAGAAAACTGGATATTGACTATCCGTCTCTGTTACTTACAGGTGTTTCTGACAGAGTGGGCTTGGGCAGCCGCAGAGACCGGCGATTTCGTGTCGATCCTGGAACCGGCCTTGGCATCAGCCCTGCCGGAGCACGAAGCTAGCATATTAACAGCGATTAAGGTGAGCTAAAGATCTTTTGTCGCTGGGACACGGGTCCTGCCATCTCGTCAAAAGCACGCCCTTGATCTTCAAGTCGCTATGTCTTGGTGTGGTTTGCAACCAAGTTCAAGACAGGCGGATCTGGTTTCCAATAAAGTTCAGGACGGGAGGATTACTGTACTAAGCCATTCCCTTCAGCGCGATGTTCCTGAGTCACCAGAATTTGCAGTCGGAAATGGTCGCGGTTCAGACGAGCAAGCCGAATCGCAGTCTCTGTTCAACGAGTTGACTGTGGAGTTTTCAAAAGCAACAGTGACCGTTTCGCGTCTCCGATTTTGTACTCTTGGTCCATTTTACCAGTCTCCATTGATGACGTCATGCTTTCGGTTCCAGGTCGGTTTGCTGTGCGTTCACACCATCATGAGCTACCGGCCGACGGTGCGGGAATGCGTCGCCATGTTGTCTGGACAGATGGAAGTACCTCCGCTGCCGCAGAAACCGATGACGATTTTCACGGTCCCGTCAGATCGTACATCCACCTCAGCGGTAACCATGTCGACCCAAAACTCTGCCGTCCTGAGCACAAAGCCGTCTAGTTCCAACGAATGACAAGGTGGCACTGGCATCCTGGTGGCAACGGTTGTATTTAAACCGCCGGGTATGTAGCATCGAAGTGGATGCTAAGGTGAAACTTTAGCCAGTATGTGTTGTTAGTATAGATGGGCTTGGTGGCAGGGTAGCTAACTCTGGTCCCATGCGGTGCTAGCCCGCCCAGCTCGTAGGTGCACAGAATTAAGTTAGGCGGTTTTCAATGTTATTTCTGCAAACATTGCCACTAAAACAACCGTAAAAAAAGTTGTAATGCTCGAAAGAGTCTTTGGCCGGTAACTGCACTCACATTTTTGCGGGCCTTTGCTGCAACGCAGACTGGCCGCTAAACTTGGTTCAGCTAGAGCACAGAGATTTAGATGCAATTAGTATCGAGGGCTACGAGCTAGGACGTTAACCAGCTATTTTCAAGTCCGAGCTCGCTACTGCCCGACTGAGTTCATATCTTTTACCGGTCTATCTTTTGATTCTTGTTGAAGCTTTTGGTTTCGCTTCTTCGTCTCATATCCTGTAATGCGCGGCAGTGAATTGCATGCCCGTGCCGGGATTGGTGCTATATCCTGACTCGTGACGGTCGCTGCTCGTATCACAGTGCTCGCTTTGAACGGTCAATCGAGCATGCAATGAAAATGCTTGTATGGAGATCATGTCGGATTGTATTAGTAGGGTCTCACCGTCTGCAGCTTGCCCGATTGATGTTTGGGTCCAATGTTTTTAACCAGGGCGTTCCGACAACGGTTCAACATAGTAAATCAAGCTTTTGAGGTGACGTACCACCATTCCTGGCCGGCGCATGTCACTCAGTGGACTCACGTGCCAGACCGTCCGTCAGTGTCGGACATGCATTCCAAGTTCCAGGTTTGGCTTGTCATGCCAGTCACGTGCACGATCAGGCCGGCCCGGCCCGACTCACGATCAGGCTATACAATATCATTGGCACTGCATGTGGCCCGGAATCTCAAGTTTGTGCCTGCATGATAATGCTCAGCTGACCGTACGGTCATACATACATACATCACATTTAGTATAAAGGCGCCGTACCGAAGCATGAGCCCGGCAATTGATTGAGTACATGGGGTCAGAGCCAATGATGTTTAATGTCCAACATTGAAGCTATTGAGCTAGGATCTAGGATCGCAGTGCAAGATCTTACTATCGTATTGGCGAAGTCCCGATATAGGAGCCCTTCATTTAGCAAGAATCGCTTATAAGATATACGATCATATATATCTATCGTATACGATCATACTAAACGAAGCTGAATGCATTAGTTATCTCTGACAGTGGGCCGGCCGCCGGACTGCGGACTGACGGCCTAATTTCAACTGGCCATCCGTTGCATGACGCGGTTTGTTGGCCCACATGTATCAATCAACGAAAGTTTGGTGCCACAAGACACAACTTGGCAATGGTAATGCAACCAAATGCAACCACTCAGTCGACATCATGGCATGCCATGATGGCCAGCTAGGGCTCAGCGAGTCCAACAGACTCCATGCAATTCAGCAGGTGCTGGCTGAGGGCCGCCGCCCCGGCCCGCATCATATTTAGCCTGAACTATTTAACCGATCATCAGACTGTCATGCTGGCATCACATAGCATTTTGTTTTCCTTTCGGGCGGCACTAAATAAGAAGACCGTCCATGAATGGACTCGCGAGGGACACAGTCTTAAGCTGTTCACTAAGAAAACATGACCATATAAATTTATGATTACAAAGCCCTTCAGCAGCACCTTTACCACAATCACTCCTTCTATGTACATTGAGCGGCCCACGGAGTGCAATCAGGCGCTTATCATTTCTTCTTTCTGCTCCCCGCGCGAGTCGCCTTCTCGGCCCTTACTTGTTCCTTGAGCTGAAGGTATCGAATGGACTCCGCCTTTTCCATGATGTCTTGAACTTTGAGATTTGGGTTATGTTCTCGGCAGCCGAACATACAATTCAGATCCCAATACTCGCGCAACGGGGGGCAGTGCTGAACCAGCTCATAGCAGACCAGAGCCGCGTTCTCCCAGTTGTTGATGACGTCACCTGTACGAGGGAAGCAGACAGAATGCATGAGCGACGGAAAGGTTGAAGGAGCGCTTGTGGAGTTCTGAAAGACGTTCGTCCTCGGTTCAACGTTGGTACAATAGCTCAGAGGCGGGCTCTTGTTGGTGCGGAAAGCGAGCCGCCTGAGAGAGTGCGGAGCAACGTGCTCTCCGTATTGCAGTCGTAATTCATGCAGCGAAAAGAACTTCTGCCTAGGGATGTTGGCAGCGAGAGCATGGCGCTCGACGAAAAACGCCTTCGTGCATGTCTCCGCGGTCGGACGCACGAATCTCCAAGAAAATCGTATCATGTAAACACGACACAAATGGTAAAATTGTCACCAAAAATTGATCTCCTGAGGCTCAGCTCAACCTGAGGTCTTTGGGTGGTCAGGCCCCGCGAGAAATGCCAACATCCTTCAAACTATTTTGTAAGGCAACAGGAGAGTAGGAACTTCGGTGCCCAGCCAAAGGACCCTCAGAACTTCACTTCGTTTTCTTCAAGCTGCACTCTATTTCGATGCGGTCCAAACAGCGGACACTGAGTTTGCAGAGTCAGTACCAATTGCCGTTTAAGACGAAACCGCACGGATGATAAGTAGGATACGACTTTTCGTCCCTGACAAGCTCGACTATCTGGAAGTGATACTGAACTGGGAAAAATCGAGGGCGGGTCGGCGGGTAAGGACTCCAGGATAACAAGACACAGAACGAGGTACAGAATTTCAGAACCGACCCCCCAACAATTCCCAGCACTCTTTGCACTTTTCCGAATACTGGTGCCGCGGGCAATGTCGCTTGCCTTGGTAACCCGGTAACAAAATGTTGATTGCCTTGATTCATTTTTTAAAGCGCGGAATCCAAAATTCTCTTCTGGAAGCACAGAAGTTTGAGACCCACCACCCAACGACTCCCGGAACTCCTCGCACTTCTCCGGGTACTGGTCCCGCAGATCGATGTCGAGCGTCTCGGTCACCCGGTAACAGAAGCCGAGGCGCGTCTGCCCGATCTCGTTCTCGTCGCGCGGCTCCGGCAGCTCGGGGTCCCACGCCAGCATGACGTCAGCGAGGATGCCGCCCGCGAAGCCCGGGACGTTCTCGAGCGCGCGCGCAAAGAACTCGAGCGCGACGGCCCATGCGCCTTGCCCCGGGTAGAAGAGGGCCTGTCGGGGGACGGTAACTAGGTTGGCGACTGTATGATTGTTCTGCGTTAGGAGGCTGGAGCTTAAGCCTTGGAGGTGCCCACAGCTTGTTTGAGGCAGTGGATAGCAACCCTGTGCTTGGTAGAAGGAGGGCTTGAAATTAGGAGATTAGAAGGCCAACGAAAGGCTTTGAAGGCGAGGACTGGCAAACGCCTTGGAGCGCCTTCAACTACAGAGAGTCTTATTGCGAACTGACCACGTCGTTTAAGAAGGTGCCCAGATGGAAGGAAAACCTGGAACGACATCCAAGAAACCTACTTTTGGATATAGTTGGGACGACTCGTACCGTCGCATACGGGTACACAACAACGACCGCCGCTTCCCGGGGTTCCTTGATACTCTTGGTTGCAAGCAAGCAAGAACAAAATTCTGTTTTAAAAGCAAATGAATACCCGCCCCAGAATTTACCGGTGTCAAAAACACATCATCCGTACCTTTGCATACGCTTCCACGACAACAAACGCCGTCTCGTAATGCTCCTTCACAGGCCGTCCAGAACCTCCTTCCGCTTACGCATGGTCGCAGAAAACGAAATGGATGCGCCTTCATAAAATACCAGAATACCCCAAATTTGGCCAAAGCCCGGTTGACTTTATTCGGACCTTTGCATACGCGTCCACAATTACAAACGCCGTCTCCGGTGCTCCTTGATGAGCCGCTCCAGCACCTCCTTCCGCTTAAGCAAGGTTGCAAAGAGAGAGAAGAAAATGCGTCTCGAAAACAACAATCTAAACCCCCATCTTAACCGCTTCGAAGCTGCAATCAATGCATACCTTTGCATACGCGTCTACAATCACAAACGCCGTCTCTCGGCGCTCCTTGATGAGCCGCTCCAGCACCTCGTTCCGCTTACGCGTGATGGCCGCAAAGAACGTCAGCGAGCCCTGGAAGGCGCCCTCGCCTTCCATGACGTCATCGTCGCCCCGCGCCGCCTTTGCCAAATGGTGCAAGTCCGTCGTCCGGAACATAGCCTCCGTGCAAGGACCGAATGTGGTACTGCAAGGAAGAAGCATTAGAGGTAAGGTATAAGGGATGCAGATCTAGAGAGTTGCCAACTCGGATACGATGTCGAAGTCGTGACGTCGTCGTCACGCCTCATGCCACCTTTGCCAGGTGGTGCAAGTAGGTTGGCTCTCGTACAACAGCCAAAAGCGCCACTACATGTGTCAGAAATTGGGGCTACCGGGCCGGAACTACGAAAATTAGGGCTTGAGATTCTTATGAGAGTTCAGAAGCCGTGACGTTATCGCCCCGGGCCTCCTTTGCCAGGTAGTGTAACTTCCGCGGTTTAGAATATGGCCTGTGCGCTTGAAACAACTCCACCTTCAGAGGGTTGATGAACCTCCCGTTCATCAGTCCATGCCAACATGACAACATACTGCAACTTCTTCCACAGACTTTGAACAAAGCTCCGCTCCTTACCTGGCCTTTCCCGCCTTCTGCAGCAGGTTCCCCTCCTCCATCACCAGCCGTCCGATGATGGCCGCGGACTGCGCCTTGGCGACACGTGTCGTCCTCACAGCTGGCGCCAGCATCTCCACGAGGTTCGGCCCCACCCCGCGACCGAGAAACCGCCGGGCGAGCCACGGCGCAAAGGGACTGACCCCAAAGGGACTCGCCATAAAGCGGAACCCCTCGTTCTGCATCCGTTCGGACAGGTCGCCCTGTGGCAGAGACAGTGTTCTCAGCACAGTGCGAAATCAATTTGCTTTGAACTTTCCGGATCTTTAAAAATCAGCGACTTTTGTGAGCAACGGCACGAAGGGATTGACGCCGAACGGCCTTGCCATGAAGCGAAACCCTTCGTTCTGCATCCGGTCCGACAGATCGCCCTGAGAGGAAGAAAGTGATGTCATCTGGCTGCTTTGAAACCCTCATTCTGAACCCCGACAGATCCTCCTGGACAACGACGGCGACGACAGCATTACGTTGCATATGGTTCCATCGAAGTCACGTCAACATTTGTGGACCACGGCGCAAACTCTGAAAGGACTTGCTGATACGCGAAACACCAGGTTCTGCGTCCTTTTGGAGGTCTCTCGAAGACAAATGTGGGCGCGTCCACATGGAGTGGCACTCTGAAAGGGTACAGATGTGTACTTTGCGGTGAGGACCTCTCACTCCGGGATGATCGAAATTATGCTGTTCCACCCGACCTTTTAGCCGAGCCCCAACAATCGCAGATCCCCTCAGTCCCAACTCAATCGCTTGCAGTTCTCAGCAGAACCGTCAAGCAAATCACAGTGAACTCAGAAACATGAAATAAATCAGGTCATCAAAAAGAAGCTGTCAACGCGACACGCAGTCCCACCTTCAAGACGCGCTTCAAAATGATCTCAATCCCGTTCAGGTCCATGAGTTGCGTCATTAGCTCCTTGTCTTCCGTCAGTTCGATCACGCGCCGCCCGCCCACGTCACGCTCGTTCAACGTCAGCTTACTCAGCGCCGCTAACGACGGGAGCAGGGGATATAGGCCGGGGTGGGCCATGTTGAACGCACCAGAATGGATCTCCTGCGGGTCAGAAAAATACACCGTCAACCTCCTATCTTGATCTGGATTCTACTCCTTCGAATTGACTTTTTGTAGACGCACCAGAGTCTATCTCCTGCGAGAGTGAGTATGTATTTGGCAACCTCCCAATCTTCTCCGATTTCTCTCGTTTATCTGTTTTTCTGGTAGTGTTGTATCCCCTTCCAAGCACGCCTTGCAAGCTGGGTTGCTCCGAATCATTACACGATCATTCAGCGTCAGCTTAGTTAGAGCCGCTAGCTATGGGAGCAGCCGTTACAGCCCCGTTGAGCTATGTTACACGCACCAGGACAGAATCTCCTGCCAGCTAAAGATGGACCTTAGATCACGAATTTCAACCACATTACATCGCTCGTCGAGACCTTGTTTTGTCTCCACGTCCAATCGTTTGCAAGGCTTCGAAGCAGCTCAAGTTTCTGACCGGAACTTTAAATACTCGGTAAAAATTTCCCTGATGCCAACGTGTCTTCCAGCAAACATGACAATCAAAGTCCCCTGGGGTTGTAGGTTACCTTGTCTCGGAGAAACGAAAGACAACGCGCCTTTTGATGTGACAAATTCCGGCAAATGTGACTGAAGATTCCGAGATGCAGGGGTTTTGAACGTAGGAAACGAAACGAAAAGGACAGAAGAGAAGGTGCCTTGAATATAAGGTTCTTCGCAAGAGTCTCCGAGATGCAGGGTTCTGCAACGGAAAAGAAAGAAAGGAGGAGTCATCTGAACAGATCGATTTGTACCTTGTCTCGCGTCACAATGTCCAGCACCGCCTTGAGGCACTTCATCTTCCTGATAAAGTCCTTCTGCGCGCGCAGCTTTTCAATGGCACTATCGCGCACATGGTTGCTTGCTGACGTGTCCCCGAGCACAGCAATAGCCTCCCATATGTCCTTCGCCTGAGAGCACCTGAGAAGGACACGGCGAAAGGGTTTGGTCTAGTTAACGTCAGGTTTGCGACTATTGTCAGATCCGTTAGCAAGTGGATGCTCGCAGACATGTTCCCAAGTGCAGCGATGGCCTCCCAGAAATCCTTTGCTTGAGGGCACCTGAGAAAGCAGGGCGTAACGAGAATTTGGATCAGTGAGAGAAGCGGAATTGCTGTCAGGATCGGGGTGACCGCCTTGGTCCGGGTTACCCTGGGAGCAAAATTCACAAGCAGGTAGAACAGCTGAAATCGGTAATTTACGGGGCCCATGAATTAACCATCAGATTTTCTTTTACGACGGTAAGCTTCGATATCCTTCGCTTGGGCGCTTGATTACGGTACAGTACACAGCTAACCACATGAATTGAGCAGCCTGCAAGCCTTAGCGCCCCCTTCACCCTTACCCAATCTTTTGCATCCAGGTTTGTCGTAACCACCTGAGTTGTGCACGTTCTGATCGCCTTTTGCATAATTTAGACACTACTACTGCAGCTTGATCCGCCTCATTGAGTAACCCAATTTCGCTCCACCGAAAATGGCTGTCATAAGCGTATCCCACACTACGCACCAGAGCTTCGATAACCCATCTAGATTTCCGTAACCCACCTGGGTTTATGCAGTTCCCAGTCCCCTTTAGCACTTGTTTCAGCAGTACCACTGCAACCTACAGCGCTTCAGTGGACACCCTAAAACCGGTCTCCTTTACCACTTTACGATACCAGAGCCTCGATAACCCACATGGGTTAAAGGAACCCACCTGGGTTTGTGCAGCTTCCAGTCCCCCTTCTGGCACTCTGGGCTGCAGTACCACTGCAGCTTGCAGCGCGCACACTGCTTCAGCGCCCCGTCCTTCTTGCCACACATCCCGCATCCGTCTTCCCTTCGCTTCACCTTCTCCAGGGGCTTTGCCTCACTCGCCTTCTCCTTGAGTAGCCTGCACGAGGTTGGGTAAGTCTCTGTCCAATTCCTCGCAAGTAGATGTGTACGAGCTTCAGTCGACAGATACTCGAACCAGTTTGCAGCTCTGTGTGAGGTGAGGTCGCCAGACGACGGGTCTCATTTCTGTGAAAAGCGCTTGGCAAAACCCAGAAAAGTGAGCTGTCTGTCCGTGCTGATCGAAACGGACATCCAACCATGACTGATTGACACCCTCCGCACAGCCTCGTCCTGTCCATCAAGGACAACACGGAGCGAAGCTTGCTCCTTTCGGAGACTGCTAACAGTTGGACACACTTTGGAGTGTTGTCTGAAAGAACGCCAATGACTGCAGACACGTTCAGATCCTCCGTCTCAACTCACTCTCAACTTGTCGGACTAAGAACCTAAAGTTTCAAGAGACCCCACTATGTGCAGAGAGCAAAGCAGTGAGATTGAGTCGCAATCTGTTTTCCAGAACCACACTACTCACGTCCGCACTTTTTCCATCCTCTCCTCCTTGATCCAGGGCCTGCGTTTCTCCGTGCACTGCAGCACCGACTGCCCCTTCGAATCATGCGCAAAGATGCTGGCGCCCTTCTCGAGAAGCATGACCACAATGTCGTAATGGCCATACCCCGCGGCTAGATGGAGAGGCGTCTCTTGAAAGGGCACCGTTTTGGAGTCGACGGGAGCACCGGCGGCAATGAGCAGCCGTGCGATGTCGGTCAGTCCCTTCAGGCTGCAGAAAGAAGTCGTAGGAGTTGTGCCCATCATACAGAGAAGGACAAGGAGGTCACTTTAAAGACGTTAAATGTCTTCCCCTGACGAGCTCAGGTCATTCGCCAACATCTCAAAAGCAGCCCCCTCGCATCCTTGCTGATAGCAGAAGGATTTCTTTGTCGCTAAGCCCCCACTGCTGCGCTCCCCACCTTTCTTACCCCCCTCCTTAGGTCTGAGAACATAAGAAGATTGCTGGACAAATACGAAGTTCTCGAATCGTCAAAACATGTGAAGCCAAAGGGCCTTCAGTCGCTCTTCTGTTTGGCGCCGTCTCCGTTCTGACTTCCCGCAGGTGTCACTGACGTGAGCTCAACACCCTTGAAAGCTCAAGCGCCACCGACTGAAAGTCTCAGCACACCCTGAAGCCCCAAAACATTCAGTGTCAACAACTTACCAAGTTTACGATCTTGGAATCTTCAAGCGTCAATAAGCAACGAATTAACGCTTGAACTTGTTTACAAAGCAAGTCACCAATCAAAGGCCCGAGACCCCAAACCACTTACCAAACCAAGTGGAGGCCCGTCCACCCGTCGCTGTTCCTTTTTGCGATGTCCACTTTGCCCGTCTTCAACAGCCGGCGAATATCCTCGATGTCAATCTCTTCGATCGAATCGAAAAACTCCTCCTGCTCTGGGCTCGGGGAAACATAACTGTCCTCAACTTCCGCCACCCCCGGGAATTGGCCCCGCAGGAAGCCCCCCATCATGGACTTCATCAGCCGGTCGGGATCCATGGACGCGTCTAGTTACAAAACGCCTGCAGGCAAGAAGCAAGGAAGTGGGCTGCTTTTGAGTGTTCACCACAGGCAATCCGCTAACAAACATGGAAAAGGCGCTTAAAGAAAGTAAACTATCTCCAATCCTTTGAAAAGTTGTCAGCCTAAAAGCAAGGATTTATTTTTGGATGATGTTGGAACCTGCAAGCAACTCGAAGCGAACGTTGATTGTTAATCAGATTTGCTTTGCAACTTCTAAGGATCCCCCAAGTCTTTGAGAGTATTAGTGGCGATCAATTGAGCAAGAAACTAGCAGCGGGCGGAATCTGGGCGCCAGGGTTTAGATGCTACAATCAGGAACACCGCTCATTGCAATGAAAAGGCAATACAGTCTGGAAGAAGGGAGGCCGCTCAGATTGCCAACCTGATCAAAAGCCCGGAACATGAGATGCAAGCGACTTTGACGCCATCTAAATCTTTCTCTTGCGCCCCCCCACATTTGAAGAAAGCTCACCTCTAAACTCTTAGTGACAACACACGGTGGCTGCTGTGCACCTGCACTTTGTTCCAAGGAATTGAGTTTTCATAGATTTCTCTTTTGGGCGCCTGCTCCAGTGACCTTTGCATACTGCCTCAACCAAGCTGCGAGTGATTTTCAGCTTGAAAACACATTAAGCGTGTACTGTACTTTCAAATAATCTGAAGTACTGAAGGAAGTGAGGATTCCTTATCACAACGTGGGAGGATCGCAATCCACTGCAACAGCGGCCATTTGTTTACAGATTACATACATTTGCACTTTCAAACTTGGTCTCACGCCGCACATCCTCTTACCCACCTCAATAC
>DF237767.1:0-30871 GCA_000708835.1 Klebsormidium nitens | reverse complement strand
CGTCGTTTGGGGCTTGCCAGTGAAGCTTGCAGTTACGGTACGTACGTTGGCCACGTTGCCTTGCTCACAACATGATGTTCATTTGCGACTGCTTCGCTCATGCCGGCCGTTGCCGTGACGCGAAGTGCAAAGATTCTCCAGTCACCATGTCTTAAATTGCATGCCATCTTGTACCTTGGCACCTCAAGCAGTCTCAGTGTCGACAGTGGATGGAGAGCAGGAAGAGCGGATCAAAAAGAACGGCAAGTTCATGAATGCTCTAACTCGCAGTGTCCCTTAGCATGATTAACTAAAGAGCGACTATGACTTGAGATTGTCTGAGGTGGACCTCACGCCTATCATGCGCTCAACTCTGGAGTCGACGAGGGCACGGCCGGACTGCCAGACGTGTTAACCTCAGAACGCTGGTCTAAGGTCTCTTGAGCGGCCCGCTGCTCGTCTTGCAATCTAGCTGCTGCGCGGACCTTGAGACGGTGTGGGCACACAAGGGGATCTTCCGGCTCGACGAAGTTGAGGAAGGAGCTGGTTCGTGCCGAATCCTTCCGGAGCTCCTCCTCACGGCGAGCCAAAAGCCTGAGCTCGGCCTTCTCGAAACGCTTGATGCCTTGCAGGAGCAACTCCACCTGTAGATCATGCACAAGAACCAGTATTAGCACTTTGAATCTTGAAGAACGTGGGAAGCAAACCGGCTCGAATGTGTGCGGAGCAGTGAATTGTTGCCTCGCTTTTGCGAATAGGCTGAAGTCAAGTGTCGAACAACGTTCTTCAGGTTTTGGTCTCGAAAATTGAGCATATATCAGGATCAAACCTGAGCGAAAGAGGAACGATTGGATCTCGACTTTGATACGAGCAAACCCGACTGCGATTCAATAGCAAGCAGCTCTAGTACGTGCCGCGAGTCATTCGCAGAATCAGTTTGAGGATTCTTGCTTGAATCATACAGTGCACTGGTCATTGACTTGCCTTTTCATTACAAGCTAGCTCAACCAGATCAGTCGCGATTTGAACAGGTAGGCCTTCGTTCCTTACCGTGACTTCAGCCAGTGCTGCCCTAGCAAACGTCGTGGGCAGGGAGTCAGGAACGCCGTCGCTGACATCGATGTTGCTCATTTGAGCCAGCAGCTTCCGGAATTGTTCGTGTCCATAATCGTCGCTGCCCGCCTTCCGATAGGCGTTGTCTGTTAGAGAGCGAAAAAGTTCAGATCGATTTCGACAAATCCGCTGGTCCTTATACAACTTGGTGACGGTCATGCGCGGACCACACCGAGCTCAAATCAAGTATTTCAAATGGCTACGTTTCGAAAGGATCTCGATAGAATGGATTCGGTTCTCGCAAGGCTCGAACTGAAGGAACAGCCGCAAGGTCAACAAACAAGCAAAGCAATCCTGTTACCGGCAGATAAGCCCAACCTAAAAGGATCCTTCGACAAGTCAGAGCGCAACTTTTCAAGGCTACTCTGAAGATATTGAAGGAACAAGCAACTGATATTGATGTCGAAGAGAGATTTGCGGCCACTCGCCAGATGTGAACATCAAGTAGATTCCAAGAAATCTTGCTGAGAGTGAATCTGATTGAGGCTGTCGTTCACCTTTGAGAAGCGGGGTGGCACTTTGAGCCCATCCCTCGGAGTGGAGAGCAGGCAGCTTGTAGTTGGCGTATGTGTTGTTGCGCAGCTCCGAGATCGTCTGGCCTCTCTTCTGGCGGAACCCCTTCATCTGGTGCGCCTCAATGATGTCGTGATACACGTCCTCAAACAGGTCCATCTTCTCGGGGTCGTTGGCGGTCACCCGAAAGGCCAAACGGGTGTTGCTCTTCATGATGTCTGAGTCTTGAACGCCTGAGGCTAACAAGCTCAGGTTGACGGCGTCAGATGCCAGCAGCTGCAAGCATTTCCAATGTTCCATCAGACCCTGAAACGTGCATCAAAGTGTGTGGGTTCTTTGGACAAAAGTTGATGTTTAATAGGCAGTTTTCCAGGTTATAGGTAGTCTATTGTCAAGGAACCATTTGGCAGGAAGGGAGCTTTTACATCAAGCAGGTGTGCAATCAAAGACCAGCGGAGTTGTTCCACGTATCAAAAGAAGGTCGTTTTAACAGTCTTAATGGCAAGGACCTGAAAATAGAAAGCCTTTCCTTCAGATTGGTCTGATGTCACAAGTGAGCGCCAGCTTCGATGAAATATTCCGCGTAACAATCTCACTCATACATGCTTCTGACAGAAGATCGATGAGCACTCCCAAGAGACTGCCTACAAAGCAGTTCTTGGATCGCTTGACACTCCACAAAGTGGTCCGTAAGAAAAGTGTCAAGACAGCTTACCTTTATCATGGATTTGTTCGCTGAGAGCAATTTGGGATCCGCTTGAAGCTTGTGGAGCAGGCTTTGCTCCTCCGACAGCGTGCTGTTGGCAACTACCTGGAGAGTGCTGCCAGCACTCCCTTGTTCCTGCAGAACAAGTCTTTCTTGAGCGCAAGTGGGCGGTTGGGAGGACGGGGTTGGGCTAACTGTGTTGCATTCTGGCAGGGTTCACTCAAGTTGAAGAGGTGCTTTGCAAGAATGTAAGGAGAACCACAGGGCAGACACTGTGACGTGCCCTGATACATGGTCAGCTTGACTGTGGCGAATGCCTGACAAAGCTCTTGTACATTTTGCTGACTGCAAAAAGGTGCTTACCGTTGTACGGGCACTCTCTGCCTGCAGACTTGACTGGCTGCCCTGCTTTGAGTTCGCACGCTTCACTTGAGCCAAAACCTGCGTGAACATGCTCATGAGTTTGTCCTGCTTGGCCCCTTGCGCTGCCTGGTCCTGCTGCACTCTCACGAAGGACGCAAGAAGGAGGTTGGCGTCAATGCCTGCGAGGGCGTTGCTCGTGGTTGCTCCGCTGACCACTATTTCCGAAAGGGTGGTGTTCTTGGGGGGCTTGGTCACCGTCTTCGCACCTACAGGAGGACACATGAATGTCAGGGAATAACAGGTCCTTGTAAAGCAACAAGACTGCACTGTAAAAGAGCAACATAACTGTTGTGGTCAACGGGTCTGGATCATTGAAGAAGAGCTGATCATCAAGAAGCAGCTTGGGGGTAAACAATCAGTACTTATGAGTGCTCTGAAAACGCTTCACGATTCTGTGAAATGGTCTTAAGGCAAAAGCATCAACCTCTCTCCTGAAATGCTGGCTAGATCGTAAGGTCATGCAATCTTGCAATGGCCTTCAAGCCCTACAATCAAGCCCTCTAAAGCTGCAAAGGGTCACTCACCTTTGCCATAAGGAACAATTGCACCAGCCTTCTTCTTGGTTTTTTTCTTCTCCTTCTCCGCTTTGTCCGCCTTCTCCTTCCCTGTGCCCTTCTTTTTGTTCTTCTCCGCAGCTTTTCCTGGAGCTACACTTAGCAGCTCAGCCAGTTCCGTTTCAGCATCAACCTCAGTGCTGCTTCCGCCTGGCATTACAGCAGAATGAAAGCTTAAATTTGTGAGACAGGGCTGCATTGAGCTTGCAAGAAGTCAACCAACAGAGTAGATGCATTGGCATCCTTATAATGGCTTAAATAATTTGATCGTGATGTTGCTCGCATTTAGCAAGTGTTCCAGAACCTTCCTTCCCCGTCCAATGTGAAGACTGAGTACAGCATTGCTTGAAGACGGTCTGAAGGGTCCACCCTGATTTCAAATCTCACTTCCAGATTGAGTCTCCAGAGCGACCAATCTAACATTGTGCATTCAAGGCAACTGAAAGCACGGAGGCGTCGAGACCTTGAGCAGTAAGTCTGATCACACCATGTCACAGGCAGTAAAAGAGTAGCCAAAATCAGGAACTCATGTACCTTTTTCCAATTCCTCAACTTCATCTCCTTCGTCATCGGAATCCGCAGCATCATCCTCCTTAGCCGGGTCAAAGTCTGTTTCTGACCCATCGCTTCCTGATCCGTCAGAGTCAGAGCCAGAACCAGACTCTTCATCGGTCTTCTTTGCTGGAGAGTAGAGAGGTTTCATCTGTCTGCGGGGTTCCTTCTGCTTTGATTGAGGTGCATTCGTCGCAGCTACTGCTTGTGCAAAGGCACTTGGATTGTTCTTCTTCAGCCACTCGATTGCCCCATCAGAACCCTGCATATGAGCGATACGGGCTTCGCCGGTTGCTGCAGCCCTTTTTGGACGAGAGTTTATCTGCATCTCTGCTGAGCCTTCAACTGGGACTTCCGGGTCAGGGAGAGACCCTTGTCCATCCTCCTCTATAACCTGCTGCTCTCTATTTCGCTTTCTGCCCATGGTGGAGCTTGAGCTTTTTGAGAGGAACAGAGGAACAGCGACTCGGAGCACAAGAAATCCTTAGCGAGCCTCTGGCGTTCTGACTTGTGTTCAGAAGTTTTCAAAGCTCTTCAAGAAGTGGCAACTTGAATCCAAGTCATCTTCATGCTAGGCATCTAATATAGGTAGGTAGCAGTGCTTACCCAATGCTGCATGCAGTCTGACCTCGTCGTCCATTCAAATTTAAAGCTAGCGGACCACCATAAAAGCGATCGAAACCATCGATCAAAATGATCGAGGGCCTTCAACGCATCAATCTTGGCGGGAATGAGTTCATAGACAAATGGCCCGTCGATTTTCCTTGAATCGGAACCGTGTGCAAGTTCAACGACGGTGGCCGATCCCCTTGTACTCGAGTAATTGCAGCCTTTGGATTCAAGCAGCCCGATGCAATCAATGATGACGATTTGCTGCTGATCTACCCCAGCACAAAGCATCAAACTAGATAAGGCCCAGTCATTGGAATTTGGCCCAAGCCAAATGCAGGCGGTAATGGAAACCACTCTGGAGTCTGCGCGCGGCCGCCTTGAACATTCCCACTCAGCCTTCTTGCCTTGGTAGTTCTTAATCCATTAATGGCCACCATTTCTGCTGCGTCTTTTCTTAGGGAAGGGAGGTGGAGCACCGCTCTGAAGGGTACTCTGCGAGCTGAAGTGCTCTTGTTTACATTCCGGAACAGCGGTGAAGCCTTGGATACCCTCATCCAGGGGGTGCCTCAGCGCTTACCAGCTTACCAGCTTAGTGACTGAGGCAAAGTTGAACCCATATGCCCACCTCCTTTTGTGCTCTGAGTCTGATACAACCCCAGCAAACTGCTGATCAGATCGTTGGTGTGTGGAGGATGCTATTCAAGTAGATCTAGCTACTGCTTATTGGCTGAACCCACGTTCCAGCAACTAATGGCCGCCGGTGGCGGAGATGTGGGCAGCAGCAGTGCTTTCTTTCAGTTGCTAAGCTCCAATAGATCAGCCAATGCTTGGAAGTTTCTAGAGCCTTTGGGATCCTGTGCTGGAGAAGCAGGAGCCAGCACATCTCCCCTTCCAGCGGCCACAAGCTATTGTATTTATCTAACTGCCCCTGTCGAGATGCGTCCGGTGGATGCTTACATGCACTTTGCGTGCATCAGGGACACAACAGGCTCTAAACAGGCACAATATCAGAAGCATTATGGCAATGAGAGCAAGTTTCTGCACAGCGTTAATCAGAGATTTGGTACCAGCCACTCATTTGGTGTTTTGAAAGCTTGGTTTGCATCCACAAAAGAAAAGCGCAAGCAGAAACAGAAGGGAGCGATGTCAGTGAAGGTACTGCGAGTTGAGCCTTTGCATGGCTCTGAAGGAGGTGCAATGCAAGGAGACGTAATGGAAGCAGCAGCCGCAGTGCTTTCTTGGTAAGTTCTTCTGTGCTTCATCAACAAACTTACGTCTTGCTGGGTCACCGCATCTGCCATATTCTGATCAGATGTCCCAAATCAATACGGAATGCAGCAGACGTAAGTCTTTTGATTCTCGTAGCATGCGTTGCCTCTTGCCATCTTAAGTAGCACAGCATTTTGTGAGGCAGTTATCAATAAGTTCAAAAGAACCTGTTTGGATAGGAATGAAGAACTTGCTCTAGAGAAACATAACAACAAGCCTTGACAAATGCAAACTGATGATGGCAGTGGTACGCAGATCATTTGTTTAGAGGTGCATCTGAGTCAGGGTGCAGTGCATCTATTGCTCGGAGCCTGACTTTCATTCCATTTATGCATATTGACCTGTTGATTATTTGCAATCAAACATTCTGGTCATGTGCTTTGAGGTCTTCAGTCATCTTTATAAGTTCCCCCTTACAGCCAGGGCCCAGTTATCCAACCGCCACCAGCAGACGTGCCGGTTGTGGACCAGGCTGCGGTGCACTTGCGCGACGTGAGCGGCAGTCTGGGCAAACGGAGGCATGTGCTGACATGTGCGGCTGATGTCGCACAGAAGGTATGTTTTCATCCCGCGTTCGCCTTGGGGCTTAACCTGTCTTCCATATGGAAAGGCTGCCAAGTTCAAGAAGGTGGTATCATGTCGATCGAGGCGCTGGTGTTTGCTTGACAACCATCTCAACCTAGCCAGCCTAAATACATAGTCAGCTGAGCAGCATTGCAAATTTAGTAGCAGTTCATTATATTACGCATGCTCTTAGGTAAGTGGGGAGGATTCGAAAGCAGGTGCAAAGAATCTTCGACTTCGTCTTGACTTTCAAGCATTCGCTGCCATCAACTGTCAAGATGAAAAGAGGAAATACTCACGAGAATTCAAGCGAGACACTTGGTCAGATCCGGGCAATTGCTAAGGTTCCAGCGTCAGGATGCGACAAGTTGCCACCTTCTCGTTGCTTAAAGGTTGATTTGCTTTACTTATAATGCAGGAGGCGCGCACCAGGCAGGAAGACCCCTCACCATCGAGGTCGGGCGCCCCCGTACATGGCCCAAAGCTCACCGGGGCTGCTTCGCAATCCGAAGAGCCGTCTTCTCCAGGCCCCTCAAACGCTGCAGCGCGGGCCCTCTTGGCACTCACCGGGGACCCAGCGGCGCGGGGCAACACAACTCGCGATCGTGTATGGAGCACGTCTGGAAAGCTGGGGTTAGAGGAGCAGCCGGTGAGGATCGCGCACTTCTTCTACTTTGTAATACGTTTGTGTTTCGATCTGAATTGCCCCACCAAATTGCATGATGAGAACGTTGAGGGCAACTTGGTCTCACTCCCCAGCGTAAACCATCTAGGCAACCCTCAAGTCCAATGAGAGGTTCCTGTTCTTTAAGGTGGAAGTAGACTGTAGATACTCTCGAACTTGACGTTCTCTTAGTTGCTCGTCTATCTGCTGCAGATCAAGCAGATTGATGCGGAGAAGCCTGTCGACAAGGACTCGGGACCTGAGTCGGGAGCAAGCTGCGCTCCCGCACCCCTGCGGCCACCCGTTGAAGATCCACCTGAGCAACACGAAGTGCCGCAGATTCTCCTTCTCCCCGACCGGACCGGCATCAGGTTCGGTGAGATGTTGGGAAGTGGAAGCTTTGGGGCTGTTTACGAGGCGTCCCTGGAGGGGAACCATTGGCCGAATTGGCTTCTTGAGAAGAGCGTCGTGGTTAAAGTACTCCACAGCAGTGCTACTGGGGGCAGAATCGATCGACGTAGTTATGACGAGTTCATCCTCGGTTCGGTTCGCCACCCTTCTCTGGTCGGCTGCCTTGGGTTCACGCAGTCGCTTCCGGTGTGCGCCCTGTTTGAGCGGTGTAATCGGGGCTCACTGTGGGAAGTTTTGCAAGGCAGCAAAAGGTTGGAGGACAAAGTCCGCCATCTCGAGGCGATCAGAAGCAAAGGTATTTATCTCGTCGTCCAACTAGGAGAAGGGATTGCTCATCTCCACAATCTCGGACTCATTCACTGCGATCTTCACGAGAAGAACGTCCTTCTTCACCATTGTGACGACAGGTTACAGCTACGGGTTGCAGATTTTGGACTCTGTAGTCGAACGAGTGATCGTCGCTCACATAAGATGATTAGAGTGCAAGAAAGAGAAGATTATAGGAGACGGCATCCATCCATTGCTCCGGAGCTCCTAGTAGGTGGTGATTACTCACCAGCTTCCGACATGTGGGCTGTCGGCTTCTTAGCAGAGAAAGTTCTTGGTATAGAAAGGTGGACTGGTAAGCCGCTCAGCGGGGTGTGCAAAGTGCGGTTGAGCGCTAGCAGTTCTCGAGTTCTCAGAGCTTGCTCGTCAGTCCCGAGCAGAAACAGGCCGTCGATTCACGAATTTCTAGACACTTTCCGGAAAGATTTACAATAGTAGGACGCATGCCGGAGCTGCCTCCACTTATCTATAAACGATAGAGCTTGAGTTCAATTTGGACGCTTTAATGCAAACGATACTGACGCTGTAATTAAAGCGTTTTCCGGATTTAAAACAGTGTGACCCCTAGGCTTGAGGAGCGGCGGCCGCTGCGCGGTGGCGCATGCTCATTTCCACCGCGCACCAGCCACTTGGCCGTACAAGCGAACCTGATATCGACTTAAGCAAATCAATTGGCAAATTTTTGCACGACCCCACGGTTGGACGGACGTACGGATGTATGCAACCAGATGATTCCGATCTTAAATGCAGATTCGTGATTTACACAAATGCACGGTATAGGTCAAATTAACACTGTTTACATATTTTCGTCTATCTCTGTTGGCATCCATCGGACATCAGATGATTGCATATGGCGCGTCGTCGTGGTGCTAGGCCCCGGGCCGGACTTCATATGCATGTGCGTTTGCGCGGCCAACTTTTGACCCGAGAAGCCCGGACAGCTTTCGCTAGACGCTTCGATATATAGGCGCTACCGTTGTACGCTTGTACGTACCTCGATTTCATCGCGCGGCCGGGAGTCCCAACTTCCGACGTGTATACCGATTGATGGGGCAGTTCCGTGATCTCGTACATGCGCTCGACCAGGCATACTATGTAGCAGACTTTTGAGAGCTTGCGTAAATAGCCCTTCAACACCATCATATGATTCGGTGAACTTGCATCACTCGTTGACATATATATGTATGTCATGCAACTTGTCAGATCAACCGCGAGTCAATTTCATTCTTCGTAAACTGCCAGTCATACAGTACACTGACATCATACATATGCGCAGTCACTAATCGCTGCTGAGATCCGACCGCAATCTACTAAGTGGGTATGTAGTGCATTGTCGGTGTATTTCTATGTCGCAAGCCTGTACATCCACCATGACACACTGCCTGATCGTTGCGCCGCAGTGGTCCGACCTGGTGTGACCGCTGCACAAGTCATATTGTAGGGCGCCCGACGGTTCAGAGCAAAGTCGTTTTTAGAAGTTAACAGTAGCTCTTGTCCATTGATTGTTCAGACTCAATGTACCTTGGTTGTTCTAGATAAATATTTACATGTCCTGAATCTAGCTGGCTCCCTATCAGATTGCTACGTACACAAAAGCAGCCTGTATATCGATACACGGTGTACTTACACTACTCGAAACGCGTTCACATAATACATGTTTTCGTGATTCGGATCGGGAATAATGTGCTCGAGCCTCTTGATGGACTGAATCCCGACAACTCCATATCGATCTACTTCGCGCCCATCTGACCCCTTGACCTTCTCCCACTTCAACCGGATGCAATTCGTCACGTCTAGAGGACCCGTCTTCTGGTACCACCTTACGAAAGCATACGCTCGCTTCTTGCCCTTATGATCAGTGCACGAAAACAACAATCGGAGCTGCGCAAACCAAAGGACCTTCACCCGACCGCCGTTCCTTCCTAACTCCTCCCCTTGGACGACGACGTCGTTGAACAGCGGTCGGCGTTTTTTGCCAAAGCTGGGGTTTGCTCGAGCAAGCTCCGTCTTCAACCTCCCGTCTGGCTGGCGGGCTCTGGCGATTGCAAGCGTCAGGTGGCGGGTAATCTGCCAAGAAACACATAAAACCTTCAGCAACCGCAGATGCCAGGAGTCTCGAAAGTGCTGACTTCGTTTACACCTTCTTCTCGTGCGCTTGCCCCATCGCTCCGTTCTCTGAAACGAGACGCTGAGATCGAACTACCCATACATCATCCTGATCAGAGGCTCAGGACTTCGTACACTCCAATGGTAGAAAAGGTTCAGAGGAAGAGATTTCGAGGCGGGACCAGGGACGCAATGCGAAGGAAAACCCCTGCAGACGTTTAGGAGTGCAAGGAAGGCGGCTTTCACAATTCTTGAGGCGGACACAACACCGTACTCTAAGCACGCGCCCTTTTTGCATCTACGGAGGAAGCTTCGTGACGAAGACCTGTCTTACCTTGGCGTCCTTGACGTTCGGAAGGTTCTCGAGGAGCGCCTGCGTTCCGCGGCGATTGCCCCCGAGATGAGCGCGGAGCGCCCGTTCGAGAAGGACCAGCTCAGGCTGGTCTCGAAGCGCCGAGTCCCAGTTTCCGGCGGCCCGCGCATGCGAGGAGAGCCGAGCGAGGCGGATGCCTCTGCCCTTGATGCTCAGCAGATTCGACTTCTGCTTCACAGCCTGCAGTACAGGGTATGAGGCGTTTGCAATGTACAAGCCAGTCAAAAGTCTGATTGACTAACAAGTATAGAGAGCGATTGATACGTGACCACACTCAAATAAGGTGCAAGCCGTCACAAGCTACACAATGCTAGAACCTGCTCTCGACTGACGGCTACAAATGCCCATTGCCTCCCCGCAAGACACGTGTCAGGACCTAACAAGGATTCAAAACACGAGATCCCACGGACTCAAGCGAATATCCTTACCCTTACTCGAAGAGCCCTCTCGTTCACGTTCGCCGCAAAACGGTCAGCGCCAGCTGCCCTAAGGGCCAGCCGGTCTTTCACGTGCTTGACCATTTGCAGCTGCATGTCAAAACGGTTAGAGGCGCGGTAGGGCGTTTTGGCCGTGGACTTGTGGCTTGACTCGAAGATGTCAGCGTGGTACTCGTCACTGCCTCCTTTTAGGCGGACAGAAGGACTGAGATGCACAGTCGTGTGCACCTTGGAAGTCCCCCAGTCTGATGCTTGATAGGGCAGAACTTTCCTCAACATCTTCAGAACCCTGGCCCAACTCTCGTCGACTTTTTCGAGAGAAGAGTCCGTATGCCCCGAACCCCTATGTCTGACACCAAAATCCAGATAGGCGTTTGCAACTTCACGGAGCAAAGTGGTAATTTCATCTCGCCCGTTTGGGAGAGTGAAAACGCCCACGACCGCAAAAACCGCAACCTGCAGGAAAGAAGAGATAGATCGATCTGGATCCACGGTGAGCGGGAGGATCACTAACACATGATTGGCAACAGGAAGGTCATCCCGGACTAGTAACTTTCAGGACCCCCAATGGTTTCTAGACATCCACCCCAGTCAAGCGGCGCGGCTGACAATCACAATATTTCCCTCTCCAAGGCATCAATACACTGTACAGTAGTTCTAAGAGGCAGATTGTGCTGATCTTCGATTTCCCCTTGCAATCGTGAGCTTCATGGTGCACGCTCGCCTTTAGCTCACGAAAGTTTGTTCAAAAGCTCAGAAGGTTGTCAGCTCGTTCTCACCGAGAGGCAGTGCCGGTGTTCAAAGGCCGTGACGAATGATGAACCCCCCAGGAAGTCGATGTTGGGGAGACGGAGACCCGGATGGCTGTTCCGGAAACTCCGGTAGCGCAGGTTTGCTTTGGCCAAGAGCCGGTTCCCCTCCCTCGGACCAAACTTGTCCCGAGCATAGGTCCCGATGGCTTCGAAGATCTGGGGGAGAATACCATGGTCGAGCTGCGATGGGAGAGAAGAAACCGAGATCAGAAGCCTAGAAAAATTTCGGATAGTAACTGGCTTGGTATAGCCGCTGGGGACTCGTTATTAGCTGCACGTCGGAGAGCTTCGATCTTGAGATTGAAGACATTCCGAAAAAGTGAGCGGTCCGTCTTAGAGGTGAATATTGTCATGGGCCACTTGAGCGCATTTTACGAGCCTGAACAGTTGTCACTGACGGGGTGACCAGGAACGAAGAGCGGTAAGAGAACTGTCCGCACGACAATAAGCAACAGTGAAAGCCCGCAGGCCCGTTCTACGGTGCTCAACATACCTGGTGCATGATCTCGGGAAGGATGGAAAGATACGGATTCCCGGCCTCCGTGTTGCCTCCAGGCCAGTTCCAAAACGCATTCTGCAAGGGAGTCAACAAGTACGCCTAAGCAAAAGAGAGAACTATCAAAATATTACAGCGAGCTTTTCCACCTACAACATAATTACGAGGACGAAACCTAGCTCAATAAGAATGCTTTAAAGTGTGGGTTCAAGAAAACCAAGCCTGTATCCATGCACCCGCGGCAGATTGGTATGGAGCATGCACATGTTTCTTTGACAACTTTCAGAGTGTAGCTGAAGTACCGAGTTGACAGACCTCTGTCAAGCTTTCAAAACTGTGATCCATATGTTCCACCTGAGAAAGTTTCCTGTGACTGGAGCCCTACCTGAACCGGATTCACAGACCAGGCCTTCAGGAGTTGGGAGATGACCTCCTGGCAGCCTCCCTTCTTGTGAAGCCTAACCACTTGTTCGTAGATCTGGCGCATCTTTTCTTCAGTGCGGGGATCAGCTTGACTGCCTGCTGCAAAGTCGTTGAGCTCGGTGGACAGAACAAGGCAGGAATGACATGGGCACTTGGTTTTGTTGCCACTCTTGGTAGCAGCGGCAACGCAACCCTCCTGCCAGTCAGTGACCACAGCATAAAGCATAGGCCACACTTTTGTAACCGACCCACTGGCATCCGTCACGTCTAACCCCCTGCATATACCCAGGGAGAGAGGATTAGTCATTCTTGATGCGAAGGATGAAAGGCCCCTTCGACTTTGCTCGTACTCTCAAAGAGCTGACGGGTTGAGGCATATACAAGCTAGGAACAGGTCGCCTTTCCCTCGAAACAACGAAAAGTAACAACAGCGTATTGAAACCCGGAAGCACCAACAGCCTTGGAGCAGCGCCAAGAATGGAAGCTTCATTGACACACGTGCTCTACTTACGTGGTGGTATGCAGCTTCAAGCGGCGTAAGATCGTCTCGTACGACTCATGCCAGATCTGTAGTTGGCGAGTCCGTAAAGCGTCCGAGTTCTCAGACAGGCCAAGCTCCGGCCGAGGTTCGACATAAGGAATGTACCCAACCAACACCCAACCTGTAAACCTTCCCCTTAGCTCTTTAGGAATATTAGCCAGACTGAGCACAACTGGCCGCACTTTCTGTCTCCCACTCAGACTCAGGGGCGTGCCATCGCTGTAGAGAATAAGCGCAAGCACGGAGTCTGACAGCGGTATCACCTTCTGCACAGAAACAAAACCTTTATCAGAGATCCAGGTTTACGTGTTGCTTCAAAGGCTGTCCCCACTTTGCAGCTCGGCACTGTCCCCTTGCTGGTTGCACACAAGCGGAAGAGGAGGAATCAGGGACCTAATCATGTCTGTCAGCACGGCTTACCTGCATTTCATGCCACCACACACCACTGTGGGCGCCTTTATATACTCTTTCCCCTTTCTTGTTTCTCAACAGCACGGGTTTCAGAATCAGCTTTCCCGAGTGGGCAGGGTCCCGCCAAAGGCCCAAGACAGCTTCGTAAGCGTCGCAGTAATCCAGGAAGAGATCTTGGCCATCTTTCCCGTTGGCTCTTGCCAAGTTCACTCGCTTCCAACCCGCCTTGCACAACAAGAAATGCTCCATAAGCAGGACAATAAAGATGACTGCAAACGAATCGAGGAGACTGAAAACCTGGTTCATTGGAAAAGGCCTTGGAAGCAGAAATCAAGAGGTTAGGGTAAGAGATCCTGAACTACATAGATCCATGTACAGCTGGCGAGCCATGTCCGTTCCAAACAGCTTCGGTTACACAAGAACCAGAATCATCCAATCACCCGGTAGGGGAGTGCAGATAGCTTGGGGATAAGTCAGAACTCACCGGCTGCGGTAAAGTATCAATGTATGATTGAACATCCGCTGCACCTTTCAGCCCTGGGACGTCAGCAAAACTGAGCAACCAGTTCTGGTCATTGCGGGAAAGACCCTTGCCACCGCAGCATTGCTTAATAAAGCTGACATAGGCGTGCCTTTTGACGTCGTCTGCACTTTGAGAGGCAGCCGCTTGCAGTCCTTCCTGTTCAGTGCCTCGAACCTCTTGAAAACGGGGACCCTCTTGCTGTCCTACAGCTGATGTTCGAGGCTCTGGCGAGAGAGCATGTTCATATGCTGCTGGGGAAGCCCCACCGGAAGCTAGATCTGGCTGAGAGAGTGGTGGATCAGGCTGAGGGGATGGCTGATCTGGGGGAGGGGATGGCAGATCTTGCAGGGGACTCCCCCCAGCTTCTCGCCTTGCTGCGCTTGAGAAAGCGTTGAACTGGCGCTGCGGGGAACGTGTCCCTGTGGGGATCAGCTGGGGGTTGCAGCCATCCTGACCACGCCTGTGGTTAGTCAACTGCTGAAACGTATCAAAATGCTTTTGGCATCTGGGACAAGTAACCCTGCCACGAGCCCGCGGGCTGCCGCCAGCTCCAACTGCTGCAGTCCGGCTATCTGATCCAGCCCAAGAGGAGCGCGCTCTTGTGGGAGAGATTGTAAGCTGTGGAGCTAGCACATTGAGAAAGTGGTTAGGCATGCTCAGGAGCTATACATGCTGAAAAGATAATAATGACAGAGAAGCAATCTTAAATACCTCCCGATGTGAGCACTTAGCAGAACATGCGATGGAAACAGTGAGCCTGTCCCATTCGAACGTCCCAAAGTTTCCCATTGCAGAAAGACTTAAGTATGAAGTGCTTCCTTGGTGAACATCAGTGTGCATCTGCGCAACCACGAGAAGCGCCTGCCAACTCCTTGCATGAGCCTCTTACTAAGGATGCGTCCAGTGCCCGCATGCATGTTCCTTGGAGACCGTCATATGATGATGACTTTCAGAAACGTTGTTTGTGCCGCTTTCTTGCGGGTAAAAGGATGCCGGCGGCACTTTGGAGGAGACAACCGGGATCTTGTTGATGCAACATTGATCTTTGATTGTCAACAAGGAATCGACGGTCGAAATCGACGTTGATAACCAGCCGAGTCAAACATCGACGGCTGCGAACTAATGAATGCTGATCAAATGTCGAATCAACAATGGATTTGTTGTTGAAATTATTTGTCGTTGATCTGCTGTCAATTCAACAACATTTCAATCAAGTACCGAACCGCTGATGTAGCCGTGGCAATGGCCTGTCGGCATTCTTCTGCAGAGCTGTACCCTTGAACCTGAGCCACCCCACAGCTTAGCGTCAGCACTGCAAAAGCTAGGCGCAGAGAGAACATTGCTTTCTTGTGGAGCATCCGTGTCCTGAAAACTCCCATCTTGGACTTTGCCGGCGCCGGAAGAAAGACGAAAGAAGTGGGTCAGCTAGATCAATGTCTAAATCATGTGTTTCTATATACCGCAGTGAGACTCAGAGGCTTTTGCTGCTGATCTCCTGCAAGCTTTCTTAAATCAGCACTCCCCGCTTTTTGTTTGCGGGACTGTCACTGGAAAATGACTTCATGATATTTAGCGGTTCATGAGGCTCACCTCCGGCTAGGTTTTCTGGGCTTGTCACCACTGAAGGGAAGCCAGGACATAGGTAGGAATGCTGGGAATGTAGGGAACTCCCTTGAAATTCCCTCCGCAGTTCCCGGGATCACGCCAGCCTGAATTCAATTGAGTCAAGTCTGAGGGCCGAGGGCCGCATTCGGCATTCCTCATGTAGGACTAGGGTGCCCGGCCAAGCAAACTCGAATCCCCGACCACCATGATCGACACCAAATACCGCGGGTATATGGCGCGGTGGGCCCCTTGCTGAACCCGGTTTAACATAGTGGGTCGCTGCGGCTACGTTTACCCGTACAGTCGAGCCCGGACATGTACGGAATCCGGATGAGTCTGGAGTCTGGACTGTGGACATGCAAGTTGCAGCCAGAATCCAAATTGCATCTTGATGACAACATCATCCCATGCGGCACTCCGGCGTTCCAACTCCCGCGGATTTGGGGGGACGGTCGGCAAACTCGGACCGACAGGAAAGGAACACAAGAGGTTTTCGGGCTGCGGGTCTCGATCTTCACCGGTGTAATACTATCGACAGAAGGTTTTCGTACGTACGCCGTCGAAAGCTCATTCTGGAGTACCGTTAGCCTTGTCATATCCCTAAACAGAGCCGCACGACACGTGGCTATCGCAATGGGAGGCCATCAGCGAACAATAGCCGTCGATTAGTACTTAAAGCATCGAATCGAACCGTACCTTCTCGATCAGTTCGAACTTCGACGGCGAAGTGTTGACGTCCGCGAGTTCTCCGCGCGACGTTCGAAACGTCCGACGACGGCGGACTCGGCGGAGTCCGAGTCCCGGCGGCCGGCGATGGCGGTAGTGGGCCGCGAACCTGGGCGCGCGCGCCCCGCCTCGCTGAGAATTAATCATGATATCGTGTTGGCTGCGCATTGGCTGTGTGTTCACGAAGTCGCTCTCAAGTCGACGATACGAGCGTGCGACGAGCGTCATCACAAATACTGTTTGGCATTATCATCCTGACTGATCTAAAGGTGCGGGACCTCGCGTGGAAAGGACGAGTGAACCGGCGTGACGAAAGAGCCTGCTGAGAGTCAACTTCCGGCGCTCCAATTCGAATTTTCGAGCATTCGAATCTTCTAGGCAGAAGAGTCTCTACGTCCTTCTAGGACTTCTGAATTGGTGAATCAAGTCTTGTTGTCGGTCAGTCGGTGGCCATGCAGCAACCAGTCAGTCTTCTTCTGATCGCTTCGAGGCGAAGCCAAGCGCGCGCAAACGATGCGCAAATCAGCTGACGCTCAAGAAGCTGTCAATCCAGTCTGGAAATCGT
Source organism: Klebsormidium nitens (assembly GCA_000708835.1). Lineage (NCBI taxonomy): Eukaryota > Viridiplantae > Streptophyta > Klebsormidiophyceae > Klebsormidiales > Klebsormidiaceae > Klebsormidium > Klebsormidium nitens. Next base: position 14,166 of record DF237767.1, on the reverse strand, counting down.
CGCACCTTGAGCGGGAAAATTCCGGTCTGCATCAACGTCCAACTACCAAGATACCTGCGCACCTGAAAGTTCCTACGAATACACTACTGTAGGATTGATCAGGATAGAATTGTCGAAAGCGGCCTGACAGCTCGACCACAGCAAGCGCTTCTCTTGAGAAGGGAGAGAAGCTCGTATAATAGGAAAGGGGGGCGCTCTTTGCTGAAGAAGGAAGAAGGGGCGACCTCCAACCAAGCGTTCGAGCAGAAAGCTGGTGCTGAAGATCAGCTTGTGTGGGGTGCAGCGCTAGCCTTTTCTGTGCATTTTTCCTCGAAGTCTCTCCTTCCCATGATTTAGCTCAGCTGTGTGCGCTAAGCTTCTGCAAGTTTCCTGCAGTCTGCGTGAGAGCAGGATGGACGCCTTCCAGGACCTTGAGCCACTATCCGTAGATGGGAAACCGGCACTCGATGAGTGCTTTGTGGACATACCAGACTGTTTGGAGATGACGTCCGAGAGTCTCGATCGCCTAAGCAGAGAGACTGAAGGAAACGTTGATGTGGACAGCCTTCTGCAGCCAGACTACTCTGGCTTCACGTTCTGGTCGAGCGACTCTGCGCAAGTTGAAACGAAGGGAGCAGCTGAAATTTGGAAGACTGGTGCCGGAATATTCTTGCCAGCAGCCTCCTCAGAACAGACTTTCCTTTCTTCTTTGACCAAACGCTTGAGTGTGGAGTCTTTGCAGACGTCGATTGACAGCAGACATGTGCCTTTTAAGTCAGGATATGTCGAATCAGAACCAGAGCTCTTCTCTAGCATGACTCAGCAAGGGGATTCCATGGTGTTCGTACCTTCAACAGTCAGCGCTGCAGACGGTAGTCAGAATCTTAGAGGAGACGCTGAGAAGCCTGTCAAAGTATTCAAACGAAAGCGTCAGCTTGAATCGGGGAATTTATCTCCACCAAGATTGAAAAAGCTCAAGGTTAGATCGAGTACGAATAAGCTGGAAAAAGAGCAAGGGTCAATGACTACAGGAAGCTCGTCTCGACGGAAGGGAGCGGATTACTCAGCCGTCTCAGACGCCAGTCAAAGGGGAGAGTGTCTCGAGCCAGTTCCGGAGACACCAAGTTCCAGTGTCTCAACAAATCCTACTTCCTCGCGAAGGAAAGATGCCTCAACCGGAGACGCCACCAGAAAAAAGAAGGTACCGTTGCAGGAGACGGTGCTTACGCAAAGCTCGCCGAATCTTCCAAGGAACAGGGCTGACGGCCCTGTGCAGAATGAAGAGCTGGACAAGCCTTCTAGAAAAAGAACGAAGAAAAGCTTCGCTGACGAGATTGACGTCGAGAAAGGAAGCATCAAATCGGAGAAGAAAGGGCGTAGCAACATCAAGCAGGAAGGTCAAACTTCAACCATGAAGCCTCAGAAGGAGCAACGTCCTGGAAAGGTGCAGAAACGTACAGTAAGTCCTTGTTCTGACATTCAAAAAGCATCTGGGAAATGTGGCAAGCTTTCAAAATGTTGCATGTGTGATTATGAGAGTGCTTCTGTGGTTGATTCGGTTCTTTCGGAGGCCTTTAGTTGACATATCTCTTAGCAGACTCAATTTGAGAGCGCAATCTCTACAGATTCCCTAATTTAGCACGATTCTGTCTGTTAGCTTTGAAGATCTACTTCGCGACGTGGTGCGGAAGAGTCTGTACAAAAACTTTTGCAGATGCTGATAATTCGATCTCCTGTGCTTGCAGCTTCCAAAGGAGAGCTTACAAGTTCTCAAGGAATGGGCTCAGAGTTCCGCAATGACCCCATATCCGAACAAGGAAACAAAGCAGGAATTGGCAGAAGCGGCTAATCTCACTTTCTACCAGGTAGACTTCCTGACCGTCCCCAACTTAAGACAGCCCTGTGACTGTTTTTCCACGCCCCCCAGCACTTGCTGTTACTAGTAATACAAACGCAAAGGACCTCAGCTCAGTATTATGCCTTAAAACGATTCGTTTGCCTCTCGTTCTTCTTCAGCACAACCAGAGCTCCGATATGATTGCTTCTCTGTCTTTCTAAGCTAGAAAGACCGGTCGGCTTCTGAAAGAGAGCAACTTTAATCCTGATCTTCTTCATCCATCTCCTTTGAGTAGACAGCTGTATCATCAGCGTCGGCCGTTATCTCGGAGTTTCTGACACTTTCTTGTTACTCGTTAGGTTGACAACTGGCTAGCTGGCGCACGTAACAGGACGCATCTCATCAAGGTGCCTCGGAACCTGAAGCTGCTGAGCAAAGGTCTACGAGGCAAAGCGAGCCAGCTCGCAAGCATTTAGAGGTTCCAAGAGTGTTTTCAGACCGAGCCAGTCGAAACCGAAACAGTAGAGAACAGGAAGTAGGTTCAAAGCATGTGAAACTGGTGTTAGAGGTGTGATTGAAGGACGTCTGTATCATAGAAACATAACCATTTGAGCGCGCTTTGTAGACGAAGTCGAAGGCACCTGTGAGAGTTCATACCGCCATGCAAGTCGATTGACTCGACAATATACGCAGAGATGCAGAAGATGAAAGGCAAAGATAGCAAAATAGCTTTAGTAGGGCGCGGTCAGATGGACAGATGCAGGCACTCGAACGAAGCAGAGCCTGATGGTTCGCAGTGCGACTAAAAGTCAGATAAGTTGAGTCTCCCAAAATCATTGCCGGTTTTGATGCCATCATGGAAGCCTATAGCTAACTTGCTACTTCATTTACGCCATCTATCCTTGGATATACCGGACTTTAAAGCTAGGATCCACTGATTCCAGAGGATAATTTCAAAATGTTGATGTATTGAATTTCACCATCTTTCTCATAAGTTGGCATAATTACATTCCGTGAATCAACGAGGTAACAGCAGCATATGCAGAGGTACGTAGTCGGTTGAACCGGAACGGTATCATGAGTTTCGTTAGTACCCTTTATAATTAGAGCTAAGAACGTGCTCTCCCGGACGGTGTAGACCGCGTAGTAATGCATGGATTACGGCCGCCATATGGATATCTATTCATGCGCGGCACATGCCATCACGCATGCATGTCGACGGATTAATTCCTCACAGATCAAAATATCAGATTCTCGCATGCATGCCGTGCGCGCGCTAAAGTCCAATGCATGCATGCCAGCAAGAATGTATGTCAGGCCTGGCATTATTAAGATCGACAATTTTAAGCAGTGCATCACAGAATCAGATATAGACGGAGTACGTCTGGCTTTGAATGCAGCACGCAGTAAGCACATTCGATCGACAGCATGTTGGTTATTTCTGCCAGTATACAAGTATGTGTCAGTGGGAGCATGTACGTTGCAATTCACAATTTCTGCATTACAGTCGTACAGTGTTTGACACGACGCCATATCAGATGCAAAGCACCGCTTTCACGTTCATTTCAACGTTGGAACCCGCCCCAGAACATGCCGATGAGATTCCTGTTTCGACCATCGAGTCAACTCGTCGTAAGGACTGTACTGCAACCATGCAGCCCGGCATGCCATTGCGCTCTCGCAAAGAATTGAAGCGACAATTGAGACTACTGCACAGAAGGCCTCGCTTAGCTTGTAAAGTAACACCGTTAGGCAATCCTTGTCAGCCCACGCGTATCTCCAGAGAGTGAGCGAGCCTTGGATTTCAGCTAACAGCTATCAGATCAGGTGCTTCCGTCTCGATAGAAAGGAGCGTCGAGTGCACCTTTGTTAGCCAGGAGTCGAGCCTATCGCGCAAGCCCGAGATTTGTGTGACGGCTAGGACCCGCGGTTGGACCCAGGAAACACGCACGGTGCCGTCGACCTGGTCGATGACGCCCTCTATCAAATGAACCTGCAAACAAATATTCATGTATTCGTCGACTGACAACATACGACAACTTCAGACAAGCCAAGCCGATGTAGGTAACACTTCTTAGAATGATTTCGTTGCAGCTTGACCAAACAGATCCGGATGCAGAGAAATTTACAAAGATGGCGGGAGCGGTCGATGGGAGGAGCGCTCACCGAAAGCGTTTTCATTAGCAGAAATTCGACCCCGTCGATGGGAAGCTTCGTCCTCTCCGCGATCTCAGCGAGCGAGATCGTCCTGTCCTCTGAGGGCCGGCTGCAAAGAAAGAACAACTTGTAAGATGCCCAACAGGCGAGAGATAGGTTCTACTAGCGCCTGATTTCTTGTGTGACTTTCAGACCCTTCTTCATGCGGGCAGGAAGATTTACTTGACACCACTCGGAGCTTCTCACTTGTGCACAGGCCCTGCTACACCCAAGTGTCTTCCTGCAGTACCCCTCAAAGAAAGTACACAGGCCAAGTCAGCAGATGACTGCAACAAGGGACAAAACAGTAAAAACCGGACAAAGATAGACAGAACTTTAAGGGTCAGAAGAGAGAGAAGAGCTAGTCGTCGGCGCCCTCAAACACGAGCTCGAAAAACAAGTCTCGTGAAGCAACAACTCAGAAAAAGAAGCCCGAGGATTACAAAGAAAAAAGGCGCCAGCAGGCAACTGGAAAGCAAAAGCGGACCGAAAGCTCAGCGCACCTGAAGACGAGCTCCAGCAAGCTGAGGATGGTAATCTTCTCCCGAAGCCGGCGCTCGTTGGCCACCAGCGCAGGCTGCGCGTTGAGCTGCTTTGCATACTGGTTGCACAGTGCGTCGTACTTGCTGAGGTCGCCTGCGTTGAACGCGTGCACGATCTGGAACAGCCACTCGGCGCCCTTGTTGCTCTCCAAGACCTTCATCTGCGCAAAGGGGAGAGGTCGTTCAGGAAGTGAGGGCTCAGATGTGCTTGAGTGCAAGACCTCTAGGTCTTGACATTCGTCTGCTTAAGTCTGCCTCTGCCAGAACGGCTTCCATCGAGTCAGCTGGAGGCACGAAAATTCTAGGACGTGTCATTCGACAAGTGATGGTACCCTCGCAGTCACTAGCGTCCGACAAGACCGCTGGACGATTGTTTGCCAGAATTTGTTTTTGGCAGAATTGAAGTCTGAGACGTAAGAACAGAGGTTGTAGGTGCAGGGGTGTTCTCGAAAGTGTTGATGCCTGTTCCACAAGGAGAGAACCCGTCTACAGTAGCGCGTTTTGGCTACTTCCTCTAGAGAGTCTTGTACACAAGGCACGTGCCTAAAGCTCAGCCTCCAAGGTCAACAACGATTGAAAACTATCTTTGAGTCGAGGAGGAGCTCTGGCGATTCCTGGTCTATCTTCTTTCCTCCAAGATCCTGAAGCAGCCAATCTACCAATGATGTGCTCTATCAGTCTTGGCGGATCAGCGATTTCGTGACAAGAGATTCAGAAGAGGAAACTGGTTTGCTCTCCCGTTATATATCCGACAATGCTCAGTGGCACGCGGTAGACCCAATTCGATTGCTGAGAACCAACCATGATGCTTTTTCTTTATGACTGGAAAGTTTGGAAGACTTGCAGGTACTCACGATTGGGTGCGCAAGCAGCTCTCCGAAGTTGTAGATGTTCTCTCCCAGGAGAGCAGCGAGAGAAAGGTCGACAGAAAAGTTCTGCAAGCAAGGGTGCACAGACTTTCAAAGATAGACAAGCTTGCGATGCTCAGCTGTTGCTCACTTTCAAGAGAGTTCCATAGAAGGTGGTGCAATAGAAGGTGAGAAAATTTCTTTTGTCGAGCTAGGACCGAGTGAGCAAAACTCCTCTAAAAGTTGGCATGAGAAAATTGGCAGTAGACTCGTCCTCTAAAGACAGCTTGCTCAGGAAAAGGCCATCTCCAGGCAGCAATGGCTCACCAGCTTGAAGTCCTCTGAGAGAGTATCGACCGAGGTGTACGAGAGGTACTGCAGCGCACTCCGGTAGAACTCGGCAAAGTCCTGCCGCGACTTGTGGTACTGCGAGCTGACCCAGTACACGCTAGCGTGCACACTGGGGTCCACGTCTGCCATGCTCTCCAGCGTGCCCTTCCCCTCCTCCAGCAAGTCCTTGGTGGCCTTATCCTCCCCGCCTTGCAGCTTCAGTTTCGCAATCTGGAACAGAGCAAGCGCTTTTCATCATTGATCGAATGTCAAGTTCTCTGGCTGGAGTCAAGCTGTGCAGCAGAAGAATCAGAAAAGGAAACGACCGCCACGACAGGAAGTAGAAGCGAAGTTTCCGGGGTGCTGACATCTAATCAGCACAACTGCTCCATGCTCATTAAAAACACCAAATCTTGGTAAGTGGGGAGGATGACGAAACCCTTGAGGCTGCCTTCCTTTTTCAGTCTTCAGCACGAAAAAGCTTCTATATCTTCATCAGAGGCTATGTTGAATGCCCAAATGTCCTGCTCTCCGCGATCCTTCGTGATCTCAAACTGATTTACAAGGTGGCACTGACGGTTGGACACGGGCAAGTTTCACAGCAGAACGCTGACCTGCATTTTGACATACAGGACAGGCTCCTCCACCCGCGCCTGCTTTGTTTGCCTCAGCTTCTCCACAATCTGCTCCAGGTAGGCAATGGCAGCGTCCTTTTCTCTGTACTGCCTCGATACGACGACCGCAAATTGCGCCAGCTTGAGCAGGTTGATCTTGGTCTCAAAGTCGGCAATGAAGTTATGATATAGCTGGATCAGGCCATCGCCAGACTGCAGAAAGAGAACATTTTGGTGAGGCCACAAAGCTGCGTCACCAATAAGCACAGGGAGACTGAGCAAGTCTGACCCCAAACAACACCTTCGTGTGTTGGCTGCTCACCACCGAGACATGCAAAGCATAGGCAGAGAGGTTTTAAAAATAGATAGACAAATGATCAAGGCAAGGCAGTCCTGAGAGGACCAGGTCAATAAGCTTCAAACCCAAGATGAGAGTTGCAAACTGTAGCAAGCTCGTATATGCCTTCAGCTTGCAGTTGATCACAAGGATTGCGCTCGATGGTGGAGATGCAAAGACCAGGAGACTAGAAGACCACTATTTTGTGTCCCAGCTCACACAAAAATCTCACACAAGAACCAACCAAAGAGACTAGGACAGCGTGCAGACGATCATGATCATGCTCCTCAATCACTAGCGGCACATGGAAAATATGATCCTTCGGCTTGAGAGGATCCCAGATTGATTTGTTACAATCACAAAAACACAACTGCTACATGAAACATGGACATCCAAAGATGGCCACTGGCATGCAACGGATGCAGCAGAAGAAGGGATGTATCGATACTGGATATTCGCACACCAATACCCACCTGCAGGGCTGCTAAAGACACAAATTGCTCCAATTTCACGGTCAGTTGATGCCATAGCTTCCTCTGATAGAGGTCCCCAAACTGCTGATACCATTCTGCGAGCTCTGGATGAGCGACCTGCTGATCTTCGAGGAACTTGAGAGGCGCCATCTCAGCCGCCGGTCTGTGACTTTACTCCGTGGAATCTTAGCACGCCACTGAAGCTGTGAAGATGAGATGGCAAAAAGGCAGCACCACTACCCAGCCACCACCAGCGCTTCTGCTCTCTCTCCCCTGTTCAGAATCTGGATTGGTGCCGTCAAAGCCTGAACCGATAACCGTCCTTCGAACCACTGCGAGAGAGCCCGGTTTCACTGCAAAAAGTTCAATGGTTAGGCTAACCACTTGCCTCATGCAACTAGGTAGGTATCGAGTCCATGGCACTGATCGTTTCGCGCCGCTCGCGCGGCCGCACCCAAGCGCGGTCGGCGGCCGCGGTCGACCTTGCGGCGGCTTGTGTCTGGCAGTCAGGCCGCCGATCTCAGGGCAATCTCATCGTCCGATCACGGTGCGACTCGGAATCAGCCTTTGCTCAGCCTTTGGAGGAGGCTGGGCTGCCGGGCCCCGCGTATCAACGATTGTGTCGTTTACGGGACGGTTTGCAAAGCCGGTTGCAAAGTGACCATGGCTGGCGGGAACCAGGTAGTATGCTAGTCGCGTGTGGCCCACGTCATGGAAGAGCGCAACTCTACTGAGCGAAGTCAACGTCACTATGGGTTCACTATTTGCCTTCGAATTATCGAGATAGCGTTGCACAGGGCATGTGAATGTTACACCTTTATCCTCATCTTTTTCACATTGAGCTGTCCGCATTCGCCGGTGTCATCGCAGCGACGGTTTCGCGGCGGCGCTGGCCAGCCGTCGGCCAGAATCCTACTGCCTGAATCACTGTTCGAGCCCTCACGAGCTGTCTAATTGGTAATATGTGTATACAGGGCCCTCAGAGCGGATGGACCCTACATGATGGACTTGATCAGCAGCGGGCATTCGAGGCGCCGGACATAACAGTGTGCTATAAGGTTCCTGCTCACCGATACATAATCTCTAATCTAGCTGAGACAACACATGAGCCGAGAAGGTTTTTACAACACCATTGAGTTCTAGTGCCTTTCTCGGTGGCACGCCTGAAGAGAAGGGGCAACTGAGCGTGGCGGGGCAGCTTTCACGCCTCGTCAAGATGCACGCACGGTGGTGACTCCAGTGATCACCAGTATAGACGGACGACATTGCTTGCGGTCTCGAAACCGCCCTGGAATGGTACTTAAACCTTGAAAGGTAACGGAAAAAAAGCTGAGCTGAAGTAACGGGGGCCAGCCTTTCTTCACCTTGTTTTAAGATCCTGCGTACTAGTGCTTTGGCCACAGCATCCAAATGAATACAGCCTCGATGACGGCTCAAACCGAAAGACTCTTGGAAGCTGCCAAAGTGACCACGTTCGCCCATAAACTGCCAACAGGTCTTCTGAAACTTGCAGCACGAATGTTGTAAACGAGCAAGCAAAGCAGCGCTTCCCATGATTTCAGTCGCATGCCCATAAAGGATTCGAGTACAAGGCTTTCAGCCGTTGATTCCCAACCAGGCATCCCGAGACCACTAGATGAGGGGAAAAGATGAGCAGGACGAATTAGTCGCTCATGTTTCATAGTGCCAAGCCGGTCGCAATGCTGTTTGAAACTGAGAAGCGGAACAAACCGTAAGGGCAGCCGACAGGAAAGACGGAAGACCCCTGGTCGGAGGAGCAGATAGCAAAGTTTTCAAGCCATTCGATTCGATCAATGTGGACAGGAGTCACTCTGATACTAGGAAATGGAACGATAATAATTCTTGCCAAGATGTCACTTGTTTCGCCAGCGGTTCAGAGCCATCGGAACGAAAGGAGCAACGGGAGAAAGCCGGGACTTGTACGATACTTGTTGAGGAAGCCGAAGCCCTATCCAACCGATATACCAGAGAGCGAATTAAAGGTCGAGGCGCCAGGATTCTCTGGGATTCTTTGAATCTGGAAAGTGAGATGCCAACGCGAAGAAAGGCCTTGCTGGAATGCTTCCAGCAAAAACAGTCCGACAGTTCGGCCCGAGAAAAAATGCATTGAAGCGAGCACTCAAATCCGAAGCACTAGAGAATCTTCACTGTCTTACAATCACGAGCGGCTTCCAGTAGCTCCCGTTTCTGACTACCTGACTGGCTGCACGCAGAATTGAAACGCATCAGAGATGACCAGCAGCTCGGAAGCAGGATCACCGGCCAAAACGCGAGCCCTGGATCAACCCGGACTGCCGATAAGCGGGAGCCTTGAGCAAAGGCGTGGCCCCCTCGGTTAAGTGGATCCCAACCCAAAATGCCGAGACTTGAATATTCGCTCGACAAAAACTGGCCACAGACAGCCCGAAGAGGCTTTTAAAGCCCGAACAGGCTAACATGCTAATCACGGACACGAAGGACATACCAGGCGGAACAGGTCAATTTATGCGCCTTAAAATCGGCCGTCCAGCTCGCTTAGCAGAATCTTGGGGGACAACATCGGACGGCCCAAGTAAGTGAAGCTGATTTTGGAGCTTATTGAAGGCCAACGGTCGGTCTCTAAGACGGGCCGGCAAGATTGGACAGCCGAGTTTGTGCACGGCAAACGGAAGTAAGACAAACGGACTTGGGCTTGGACTCACACGGAAGTCTCATGGGGACTAGCTTTGAATGTTTCACTCAACGATTTGACGTTCTTGGCGTAACTACTAAGTTTTGATCCTTGCGAATACCCTTTGACAGGACAGAGCCGCCTTACAGAGGCAGCTCTCTCAAAACAAACCTGAGACCTTGAAATTGAGACGCCCCTGAGACGTGCCCTCTGTACACAATGCATATCAAGAACGCGCGCGCAATTGCCCGGAGCCCTCCAGTCACGCTTCGAACGGTGCATCGGATACTGCAGAGAAAGCCAGAGCTCCGCAGACGGACCAGTCACGGGACTCAAAGGCACGGTTTCACGGCCGGTTAGTGCAAAGCGGGACTGAAGGTGCTTCGGCTATCGCTGAGTGATCCTGGTCAGCCGAGAAATAAAAGAAGCGTGCAGGGCATGGATCACTCCAAGTTTTTCCCGGACCCGATCAACAAGTTGCGTTCAATATCTGAGAATCTGATATAATCACTGTAAAGAGAATCAGCGTCATAGCTGTACTTGCGTGTCTGAATTCGTCACTTCGTTTGCCGACATTTCTAGCAAACTTGTTCTTCTCTTTCTGACTTTCCTCGAACCGAGGCTTACGGGCTGACTGACTCCTTCTCCCTGGGCAGGTTGATCATGCTTTCCATGGTGGTGTGCCACTCCAGGACATAGTCAAACACAGGGATGTCGGTGTCGTCATTGCCCAGCGGATCCGCGAGCACGTTGGCGAGCTCGCGCAGGCTTTGGAATCCCAGCGTCGGTAGCAAAACCGGCACGCATCCTAGGTAGCCGGCAACGAAGACGAACTGGTACGCCATCACGAAGAGGAAGGACGTTGTGAGGATCGCGATCAGGTGATACAGCGCGAACGGGACCTGCGCAGCGAGATTGTCAAATGACAGTCAGGAGGTCTGCTGCCCATGATTCAGGGCTTCTTTGTGGCGTGAGTCAGAGTACGTATCAGCTGTCCAAACATTCTAGGCGACATTCTCGTGGTAAATTTGTTTTGGTATTCGCAGGTTTTAGTAGGCCGGGTTGGAAAGTCCTTAAGCAGGACGTCGAAGCCCGGCTTGAAGAGCCGTCGTCCTGCGGCCGTCCGGAAGGTGAGCGCAAGGCTTGCTGAAAGGAAACCGCATGACAGTAGGTGTGGAATGTCAGCGGAGTGCTGTTACGCGGATATCACGATGTAAAGGAGGAACGGTTCAATAAAAGCATTCCTGGAAGACCTTTATTTTGCATGCGGGCAGATACAGCTTGGCGTTCCATGAGTAGCGGTTCGAATCCAGATTCAAAGATTTGCATATATCATGCATGACCTTTCGAATGATCAGTGTATCATCTTACTGGCGTCGGTAACCAGCTTCGTATGCTGGCATGCCGCACCTCCTATACAGTCTGCATGCTGAGCTCAATTCTGTATCAAGACTGCGCGTCCGCGACCTAACAAAATGGCTTCAAAAGCTTTGTACACACAGATCGCCTGTGGGATGCGGACTCTAATTAGGCAGCCCGCGGCCGGCAGGGGCTTCTATATCCAAGCATCAGCGTTGTTTTAGCAGATTTCTGTCGCAGTCACGACCCCGTTACTGTGTTCCGGTATTGGCAGTTTTGACGACTCGAGAGCCTTACTACGGGTACTTTCTTGGGCTCCAACTGTTGCCGGTTAGATCTGAGCGACTGAAACGCTGTCTGATGCGGCCTAGCTCCAATGGACATTTTTCTTGGACGAACCTCCGACACTTTCTTTTTATGAAAGTCGAGCCATAACTATTTTGCGAGACTTCCGACTGCACGTACTCTGAGATCCGCTACACAAGTGCTTCAAACAGCGCCTGACAACTCCCGGGCCTTAGAATAATTCAAATACCACTGAGCTCGGACTTGCCGGATGAAGGTCCCATTCCAGTGCGTGTCCAGTGCGGATGAGGATGAAGGTCTTATTCCGGTGTGGGTGGACAAAGTGCTTGTAATTTACACAACCTTTTGGTTCCCTTCGTCGCTTTCGACTGACTAGCTCAGCAGGGGGCGTCCGAGTCCCTTTTCAGAGTCCTCAACCCCTTCTAATCTTGGCGGCGCTCCCTTCGAAGCGGCTGTACGGGCGCGCACTTTCGCGGCCAGGTCCTCCCAGTCCGTCTTCCACACCAGGGTCACCTCGGACGTCAGCTGCGCCGCCACGTCAGCGATGACCATCCCCAGCCACAGCCCGCAGACACCCAGGCCCCCCAGCGCGCCCGACGCCGCGATCCCCAGCGGGTATTGCGTGATCAACGATGAGGAACACGAAGTGCGGCCGCGCGCTCCCGCGCAGAATCCCCTGCGCGATTTCCTGCGGGCTGTCCAGGAGCGATTACCCGGCCAGGACGAGCAGGACCTGCGTATAAAGACTTCGAGTTAGGTGAAGTAAGCTTTAGTTAAAGTAAGCCAAGCAGCCTGGGACGGGTGGGGTTGGTTAACGTTTGTGGGTTTAGGGTGGGTACGGGTGCGGAGCAGGTGATGCTTTTACTCTTAGGCTAGGAGCTTACTATACCTAGAGATTACTATACGTAGAGCTTACTATCATAAGATTGAAGAGAAATCACCTGCGCCGCGAGGCAGGCGGTCTCGGGCTCGGAGGTGAGCGCCGCAATGAAGTGGCGCCGGAAGGCCGCGAGCGCGGCCGCGATGGCGGCGCCTAAAGCGACGCCGACCGCGATGAAGGCCTTGGAAGCGGCTCGTGCAACGTGGGGCTTGTTTGCACCCAGGGCTACCGCGATCCGCGTACTGCAAAAGGCAAGAGACGAAGCGGGTGGGTTAGACCGTAACTCCTCCGCTTCTGATCCACGAATGTGGGCCTCCCTCAAGCGGTCGAAGCAATAAAATATCTCTACAAGCGGGGCTGAGCTTGAAGAACTGTCTCCGGTGCTGGGTTCGGAATAGAAAAGAGGAATCTGGTGTTGGAGCAAGTGATGCCGATTTGATTCCGAGACTGTAGTCTTAATCATGCAAGCCTCGTTAGCCACTGGTTAGATGCACCTTCAGCAAGACCGTCTTCTTAAAAGTTGGTCAACGTCCGTTAACCAGGTGGATCTGGAAGCGGAATCTTCCTGTCATCACCGAAAGACGGCCCGATCATGCAACTATACAAACGAATGACCTCGTATGCCAAAACCTGGTCCGGTAATATAACGGAACTGCCACAGCAGGCTCGACGGATAGGCAGTGTGAGTGCGTCTTCATACCTGGATGCGGTTGCAACGCCAAATGTGACACCGGACAGTGAAGCGTTCAGGTTGAAGCAGATGGAAAGGGCACCGATGCTGTACGCCGGATTCTGCATCGACACGCAATAGCTTTTAGATTAGAGATCAGTTGTAAATATCTGACGCAGCCAGTGTGCCGAGAAAGGAGGGCAATCTTCGAGTTGTTGCGACAGCCTAAAGACAGCCCCGCCCCCAAGCAGACCTCTGTATAACCGGCTATGAGATGAGTTCGCAAGAAACTGAGTAGGCCGATATTGAGCCACTCTTTAATGATGCTGTTTCTTTCCGTACTATTTCAAGACTGAGCTCGCGAGATATCAAAGACGTTCGAATCGTTTAGCATCTCGAAGAGACGAACCCGGGAGCCACAACTCCTGCCTGAAAACTCTGGCCATGTCAGCTTCCCTTGCACCGGAGGTGCACAAGTCGAGCCTTCCTAAGAATCAGGAGATGCAAAGCGGAGATTAGCCCAAAACTCACCGAGAGCCAGCCCGCCATGATTATCAGCGTTTCAAACGAACAGATTTGCAAGCAGAGGGCCGCGCAGCTTGGGATGCCCAATCTAAATGCACAAAAGCAGAAACCGTCTGAGTTGCCAATGTCAACTCTACACCTGTTGATCTTGACAAACGAAGTCGGAACGAACGGACAAGCGTGCCCAAAACTGCGGTTAAAATCCAGGAGCTGTATGGATAAAGAAGGCTCAGGGATTTCGTGAAGCGGTATGTCTGCAATCAAACAATCCGCAAAGAGGGATCACGTGTTGCTTCCGTCTTTCCTCTCTTCTTTCTTCCCGTTCAACTTTACATAACGCCCGTACGACGTAGAACTTGGAAAGTCCGGAGAAGCAGCTTGGAGCAAAAAACGCAAAAGCTGATTGGGGCTCCTTCGAGAGTATTCTAACACCCAAACGCCAAACGTGTAGAGGAAAAAGAGGACGTGCAGAGTACGACGTCAGCCACGCACTTGAGAAACGTCCCCCAACCGACCGCCCAGACACGTGGCGACAATCCGGGCCAGCAGCGCGCGAAGATCTGGCTCCGGACGCCGTAGGATAAGAGGTAAATAATGTG
>DF237768.1:0-30807 GCA_000708835.1 Klebsormidium nitens | reverse complement strand
GCGGAGTCTGGGGAGATTGGAGGCCAATCGCAATACATACATCACCAAATGATGACGACTCAGTCAGCCGCGCGCCTAGCAGCCGAACCAAACGCTTGCAATCCAAATGGCTGGCCCTTAAACTCTTCAGTCAATTCCTGCACGAGTACAGTGGCAACATGAGCTGATTGTAGTCGCACATTGGATGCTACAAGACCCTCCTGAGATGCAGGCCGTGCACATTCGAACATTCAAGTCGCCGTTCAAGCGCGAAAACTAGGTGATAGATTGAAAAGTGGTTCGAATGGGCGTTCAAGCCGCCTCGTTCAAGCATCTCGTATCTTTTCCGTACTTTTTCTTCTCTTCTTCTCTTCTCGTGTCTCCTTGATAAAGGCGCGTATCCGTGTCTGTCCAAGCCGAACGGGCCCCGAAGTCTTGGACGAACGAATGATTTCCGTGGACCGATTTTCAGCCAATTACGCTGTGCTTTTTAGCAGGACCTTGTCCCCAATCACCCCGAGTTGAGAAAGACAGCGAATCATCTCTACAGCAACGTAAAAACAAATGACCGGGTCATCATTTATTGGTCGCCGGTCCGCTCTAGACCAGAAGATACCAAACGCTATTCCGGACAAGGTGAGCGGATGGATCGATAGAAAACATACTAGGCCAAAAGCGAGGGAGGATAAGAGGTGCATTTTCAGGTCTGTAACTCGAGAAAGAGTGTTGCCAATGATAGCAAGTCTGCTTCCTAAGACGAAATAGTGTGGGCTTGCCGATCGTTATAGAATGCAGTGCCTTCTAGGAGGATCTCGCCCCAACCACGGGCCGCGTTGACAAAGACGGCCGAGTCGATCGAATCATCTCTACAGCGTCTCGAAGGAGAATTGTCTTCCCAGCTGCACAATGCCCTAAACTCAGCTTGCTGAATGAGCTGGGAGCTCTTTACCTTCGGATTAGTCATTTCGTCAAAAAGCCCGGCTTGAACCCTCGGATGCCAATGCGCCAAACTTAACTCTTGTCACAAAAACAGCTTTCTGATTGTGAATCACATCAGGAGGACGTAAGCTGTACGTCGCAGAGGAAATCCTGGGCAGCCTGGCACTTATAAGGATGGTGGCAGGATGACTTTCGCCTGCTCTACTCTTCCTTTTTGCATTGCATAGCCCGTCAGGGGTATTTCAGGTCGCTGAAAGGCAGCTTCCTAACGCGAGCCGGATCGAAAGCATCAGAAGTCAAACGTGCTGCCACTGAAAAGTCGTCAGTCGAACTTAAGATGTGCGGCGCTTTGAATTCTTGGAGCATTAACATATAAGTGTTTGATGTGGCTAGTACACGCATTTGATCTTCCCTGCATATGATCTGAAACTCTTCCTTCTCTTTGGCACGAATTTGGAACGCGACACGGACCCTTGTCCACGTGGCCACGGAAACATCGCTCGATCTCGAGATAGATAGGCAAGTATAGCAACGATAAGGTCCCCAGTCTGGCCGGGCGGACTGTCAAAACACGGTTAGTCAGGGGGTTAACGGCAGGTTATAATGCGGAACAAGTCGATTTCGAACGCTTTCACTTCATTGATATTCCGCCTAGAGCTTATCATTTCGGCTTACGGAATGAACATCATAGGAACGCGGAAGCTGGTTGACTGCGCTGGCTAGGAT
Organism: Klebsormidium nitens; assembly: GCA_000708835.1. NCBI lineage: Eukaryota > Viridiplantae > Streptophyta > Klebsormidiophyceae > Klebsormidiales > Klebsormidiaceae > Klebsormidium > Klebsormidium nitens. The sequence goes on along the minus strand of DF237768.1, from coordinate 29,163 downwards.
TCCTAGACCACTTTCTGGCGCCTTAAAAAACGCCAGCTTCTAGCATTCCACATTGCCCAAGTCTTTCTTGAAGGGTAAAGATGACTTACTATCGTACGTCTAAACGCCAGCAATTAGAAGCGGAGTGGGAAAACGTCGTGGCCCGAGTCCAGCTTGGAAGAAAGGAACCACTTGCGTATATGCTGTCACGGAAGAGTCCGCGCGTTATGATAACTTCTGTGTGTTGAGCGAAAGACCTCTTTCTTGCTCGGAGGTGGGGACTTCAGTAATGAGGCGAACAACTTTGTGGCCGTTCAAAGAAAGCCACTGCACAAAACTTCTTCGCCCACATTGTCCAAAAGGATCGACTTTCGAAAAGCAGGGTCTTTTCATCAACCTAGAAACGTTGCGGTTGCGACGCCATCGGTCACAACAAAATTCCATAGACGCTAGAATCTCAATGAACGTTTTGCATAAGGAATCAAACTCGTATACGCGTAGCTCTACGCACTGTATCAGTTGACCTCCATATTTCCCTTGGCACCTTTTTCTGTACGAGTACATAAGTGATGGCCCATGGTTGTTTTTGTACCCGAGCACTGGAGTGTTGCCTTTTCTTGAAAGCCAGTGGAATACTCAAAAGTTTCCGTCGGAAACAAGGGTTCAACGGCCAAAACTTGGAAGGCTCTAGTAGTAAGCGCAAACTATGACGTCCACGATTTAAGATGTTGTCATCGTAAGTATTGACTTTGTGAGGCGGCTTTGCAAGTCACAAAAATAACACCATGGTGCCAGCAGGCGAATTTCTAAGCTCTTGCGATTGCATGTTTGACCAGGAAAAGGATCTTTAAAAGGAAGCACCCGGAAATTATTGTGACTGCTTCCACTTTCAGAACGTCAGTTACTTCGACCGGTCTTAGCTCGCAGCAGAAACCACGCGAAACCCAGAAATCCAGCCTGATTAGTTAAGGTTACGATGGCCTCCTCCGAGATGAGACTGGTCTCACCCTGGTTGAACACTCGCTAGTAACCCCCAGGTCTGTTTAGAATTCTTGTGGCTATGGCTCAGAGAAGTTGAGAAAATCTATGACGATTGCGCCAATTCGTCGGCCGTCTTTGCCAGGTATTCTGCTGAGTATGAACTGCTAGCTCAGGGCTGCCAAGCCGATTACGTTACTGATTCATGTCATGAGAGCGAAGCATGAGAGTCTGACTGCCTGGTAATCACAGCTCAAAGTCCCAAGTCCAGCTAGTACCACTTTTGGGCTCGAGTCCCCTCGACGTCAGCGATTTAGAATTATCTTCTCATGCAACAATTCAACAGGAGAAAGGGAGAGGACAGTAGGAGCAGAGGGCGCAAGCACCCAGGCAAAAACAGATTGGGCTCCATTCGCGAGCAGACCATAGGGGCTCCACCGCGCCGGGGGGCGTTCACGGAAATTTGAAGGCGTCTTATACGGTCTTTCGACAACATTTGGCACCCGTTATTCGGTCCGCCCGGCCGGTGAAGCCTCTGGTATCAATTGAAGAGTGGACCCATGTCTGCTTTTACCAGCTAAAACCCCAATTTTTGGCTGTTGAGAACCTTGGTCAGCGGGCACCAGAATATGGCGGAAACCTTTTAAGAACATCAGTGAAAAATATGGAGCAGGTTCGCACTTGTGGGCACCTGAGATCTCAAGGATTCGTCCACTTAGAAATCTGCTCGCACGAGGATTTTGGCTGGTGCTTGCGCCCTCTGCTAGGAGTCAACAACCTGAGCGACTTCGGAACCCGGTTGAAGGCACGCTGGCCAAGCTAACCGCTGTAACGTTAATTACGTACGTACAGAACACGGTAAACGGTTGACCGATAAAGCGCAGGCGCGATGCTGCAAAGCAACGCGAAGCGCTCGGGGCCGCTGCTTCAACAGTTCATCAGATGACCATTTAGATTGGACAATTGTTGGCTTGAAGGCGGATTCCGCAGCACACCGGAACCAATTTTAGCCAGTGAACTGGTAGTAGGGATAGCTATACTAGACGCGCTGCCAGTGAGTTCCACATCGGGTCGGCATCTGGGATTTGGCATGCTATTTGTAAAAGCCATGCCTATCTGCAACAGTAAGCTTCGGACCAACGTGACATTCGGCGTCCACAGATATTCCAACGTGAAGAGAAGAACCGTGCGGTTGAATCAGCGACGTCGAAGCCTTTTGAATGCGCCCCGTCTGGAAACGCCGGGCCCGGCCGCGGCCGTTCGTCGGCCGTCACCTTGTGCGCGAGCAGACGTCTGCGGCCGCGAATGGAACGCGGATCCGACTCTTGAGCAGCAGACAACTCATAGATTGGTTACCGTGTGATTACGGAAAAAGTACTGGTGAATCCAAGAGGTTGTCTTCAAAACGGGCGTCGAAGACGTTAGCACTGGTGACCTTTCGACTGCAATTCACGGACTTTGGTAAGAACCGAGACATGGAGACACTCGTCTACGTGCAACAGCAAAGCGGAGCGCGTGCAGTCGCCCATTGACGTCATGCATACGTGTCTGATTACGTCGTCGTGCTTTGAAACGGAACAGGGGAGTCCAGAAGGACTCGCAAATCTGAATGACGGAATAATTTAGGTATAATAAGAGCCAGGTATAATAAGCTCCAACTAACACTAAAACCCTAACCCAACAATCTACCCGCTCCTCAACCGTACCCACCCTAACCCCCAAACTAACCCCACCCGTCCCAGGCTGGTGAGCTTATTATACCTGGCCCTTATTATTCCTAAATTAGTCCGAGCTAAAATCTGAGACGCTTCCTGGTCCGTCCATTTGCTGCCAATATTCTAAGAACGAGAATAAAAATGACTCTTCTTGCCTTTCCTTCACACCCATAAAACAGGAGACTTGGATTCATAAACGGTCTTTTATCCTTTGAGCAGTAGGCCTCTCAATTTGAGGGTCACTCTGATCCGACGCCCTTAGTCATAATCGGTTCGCAAGTCCCCACATGGAAACGGCTCGCCTGCCACGTGCGCTGGTGACGTGGCAACGGCTCCCTTCGCCGTAAAAGCCCATCGATCAGATGTTATAATAGACAGTAGTTTCTACACCACATTCGAACGTGTGAGGACGACCCACTGGCGTCGAGCTGGCTCCGTCAAGTTGTTTATTCCATGCCTTAGGTTACACCGTCGACCTCTCAATTCTACAGAGCAAAAGTTAATCTCCAGTCGGCGGCTCACTGGTGTCTACGTGCACGAGTACTGGCGCTAGTGAACCAACAGCAGAGTAGAAACTTCAGTGCCAGGTTTTCATATATATCTGCCTTCAAACACCATGCAAATAGCAAAAACACCTCTGCAACATTGCATCGACTACCGTTCCAGACATGCAAAAAGTCTTTCTGTTGGTAGTGTTGAATTAGGTTCAAAACTCCGCCCGCCACAGCCAGTGCAGCCTAGCATGGCTGCCGACAGTACCTTTGTACTCTCAGAACACAATGATTGAAACCTTTTGAGTCGCCAAGATCTCATGATTCAGACGCTCACGGTAAGGACAGCTGGCAAACGTCCGGCCGGCCGGTTCACCACTACACCGAGTCCATTAGGAATCTGATCAAAAGCACTCTACAAAACGGTTGGACAGGTTGCAGCGCAGTTACCGTCAGTACGTGGACCAGAAACCGAGATCTCGAGAAAGCTCTACGCTTCAAATCCAGCCTTTCGTGGGAAGATATTATCGCCCTTGAACGAAACGAACAGTGAAAACTGAAGATGTACGTGGCGAAAGTAAAGCAGGTTGGTTTTGCTAATACTTAAGAGGCGTGACGCTTGCAACGTCCGCCGGGTCTAAAGTCCTCCTTGCCAAAAGCTGGCGTTAAGCCATGATTCAAGGGACAGCTATCGCAATCGGACAAAGGGGGAACCAGGAAAAAAGTGCACGGACTTTCGAGAAACGCTATGTTAAGGTCCGACTGGATGCTTTCAAGGCGTTAATGTATCTGAAAAAGGGTTTGGAGCGATGCATTTTGCTTCAGAATCAGTTCAGCAATTATTACTTGCTGATAAACTTAAGAGTCACACATATCTCAGCAATTACTAATTTCTGATAATTGAAGATCCTCACATATTGAATGAAATCTCGCGTCAAAAGCTTGCGCTACTGCAGGTCTTCCCGGTGTCAAGAAAATCAGAGAAACGTGCCTCGCGAACTGTTGAGATTCTCTGAAGAACGCCTCGACAAAATCTGGAAAAATAATGCGCGTTTCTTTGTGCAATGTCTGAGGGATGATAACGTCCTCAAGTTTCGGAAACACATGAGGATCATGTCACATGATGGCGACGTTTTAAGCCAGGGATGAGGGCAATTGCAAGAGACCCGATCTTATAACCGTCCCTGGCAAGTCGGCCAAGCATCAAGCAATCAACAAAAGAAACAAATAAGTACGTGGATTGCAGCGGAAGAGGAGATTGCGTGGGTTCCGGGTCGTGACTCGTAATACTCAGGGTCGTTAGTGCAAGGAGAGCGAAGCTCCGGCTAGAGGTATCTAGAAGAAGCAATTTAAGGAAGAGGAAGGCCGTACGCGTTGTACGTTATTCTTAGATCATTGAGCGCTCATGTTGCCACGTTTGGTTGTTCATCAACAACTGAGATTGGCGCTAAACCGTGGCCCGCCTTTGCACTACTGCGAATCTGGCCCTGCGCCACAAAATCGCTCAAATCTTGCGGCCGCTCCGCGCTCAAGGTTCGCGGCCGGGCTCCGAGCGCGCGGAGTGAGCTCGGTTTGCCAATTGGTGCTCGCGGCCGCCCCACCCTTAAAGCTCGCGGCCGGGCTCCGCGCGCGCAGAGGGAGCGCGGCTTGGCGCTCGCGGCCGCTCCGCGCTTCCGAGGCTTGCCGCCACTCTAGGCATGAAATTGGCGGTCGATCTCGTGGAAGCGTGGCCGCTATACCGGTGCAAGGGGTCAAGTACACAGCGCTCGCGAGCGCTCTGATCAATTGCTTCTCGGAATTGGCCGGTTGCGGATCAATCGGCCGGCGCTCAGACAGGGAGAAATGAAAAGTCGCTCGGAGCCGCCTCGCAGCAAAGCGACACGTGTCGGCCATTTGGAAAGCGCTCGCAGCCAGATAAGGAGTCGGGCAACTCTCAGGTGAACGAAATCTTATGTATCTAGAGACGGGGCCCCGGAACCCAGGGACTGTGTGTCCCTACTTCGAAGCCAAAGTGCTCTCACGAAAGAGCATTAACGAGCCTCAAAGTGCAAAGATCTTTCAAAATTAAGGAAGGTCATCCAGATTGATGTATGAATGGTTGTCCGCACTTATAATAAAGTGTCAACAGGCCGTGGCATGCAACAATCTTGCGGCTCGAGACTGCAGGAATTACAATCACGTGGCTACTTGGCAGTCGCACCACATCGAAGCTCATCCTTGCCGCCGAGACAAGAGTTCAGTCAGGTGGCTCTCAAGAATAACTGCGCCGCTCTTTGCTGCCCATACATATCCAGTATATCCGCACGTATTAAAAAAGCAGTCAGGTTTCCGTCATGATTAAGGCTACACAAGCTGCTGATCAGAAAGCATAAATGGATGATTCTCGAGTCGCACGACAGGTTGAGTAAGTTCTGAAGAAACCGTGACGCTTAACCGATGTAACCAAGTGACATCTGGCGTCTGCAGATCAATAGTTAACCATCAAACGGCACATTCATGGCCAGCAAAGAACCGACCAGCTGATAACGTAATTGTCAGACTTAGATTAGGAAACCCTGTGGTTGCGCCTCTTCGCGTATTTTCAAAACGCAGGCCCGCGGCCGGCCGCTCGCCGCTCACCTTGTGCGCGAGCAATCTGCTGCTGCGAACCAGCATCGGTCCGTTTCTTTGAACGGATTATCATAAACTGGTGGCTTGTACAAAGTGTTGAAATTCAAAGATTGCGTTTTACCAGGCCGAGAAACGTCAGCACCGGTCACTGACATCCTGTCTCGCTCGCGGACGAGAACCGAACAAATAGCAACAAAGCAGACGGGCGCGGCTTGCAGTACAGTCCCCAGATCACTTCGTGCATACACGTCTAGCTGTGTACGCGCCGTAAAACGAAACACTGAAGCCAGGAAGACTTTATTCTCCTAGAAATTCATGATCGTCTATCTAGAAAGCCTATCAACTTGGGGGTAACTTTGACTTAACTCCTTCTGCGGTCAAAGGAGTTTGCAAAATTCCAAGCTCGCTGTGCTGGTGAAGCCCATCAGACTTGATCAAAGGCTGGAAGCGGAGTCAAATACTCAACGCGGCGTTGATTTGTTTGGCCTTCTGTCGCGCTGGCTCTGTGAGGATGATTCGTATGTAGCTCATCCGTCAAATCCTAACGTCAGTCTCCGGGTTCTGTGGACCAGGGGGTTGCTCTCTCACTCTCTAGTCGGCGGCTCAAATTTCATCTCTAACAGCCACTCAGCGTTGCGGGCCGATAGGACTTTAGAATCCTCATTGCCAGGCTTCGCTTTTTGGACTTTCTGAGAACGTTAACCTTGCAAAGATGCAAAACAAGATATCATTGAAAACCCCCCTTTTCGTGGGCAGGAAGCGGACCTCATCACGAAACACATCGCCGACAGAATGACGCCTCACTGGTTCGCACCAGATAGGCGGCCAGCATAACGTCTGTGAAAGCCCCAAAGGCACCAATTATGGCTTAGAAGCCTTTTTGACGCCAAATGGACACGAGCTTCCTAGGCGACGAAAACGCTTCAAGAGCAGATTGGTGTCCTGTCGGTCACAATCCGTTGACTTGTCAGCGGATAATTTTACAGCACTTCGGCACGGGCATAGGTGTGAACCCGTTGACGCCAATCTGTCCGCGGGTGGATGTGTAAATCAGTCAACTCCCTTCATTTGGAACAAATTAAAAGCAAAGAAGGGGAATAGGTTACGTAGATGGCGAAGGTGAGAAAAGCAAAGCGACTTGGAACTTCTTTGATGCGTGACGCTTGCAACGTGAGCCAGGTGCACGTGTCCTCGTTGCCGGAAGCTTGCTTTGAATGGAAAAGTCAGCTGCCAAGAAAGGAAACGTACCGGAGAAAGACGTGCGGAGAGCTAACGAACGTCTGAGGGTACGACTGCCTGTTCTACGGCAATAACTTTTTCAAAAGAAGACGCGTAAAGTTTTCATAAAAGATTCCGGGCGTGACAAATCTATCTGCGCGTCTGGATGTCTTCCCTTAACCAGAGGGCATTGCACACCCTGAAGGCTATTGACGAGGATTAACGGCGTTCGAATTTAGTTAGGTCCTTTGAATTATTTCGGTTTCAAGCTTTCGTTTTCGTGGCTCGAGCAATCAGCTATGGCGCCGTTCTGGTGAAATGACCGCCACAAGTAGTACTCGCGCAGAAATATTCATTGCCAGATGAGGTCAGAACAAACGGCACGCGAAGTTTGACCTACTACCCCCCGACCAGAAGTCGACAACAAGGACAAAGACATATCGGTGTGAGGTGCGAATGCGAGGAGAGCCTTTCCCCTTAGTAGTTGACAGGCCGTGGTATGCAATGGACTCGCGGCTCGAGATTAGCAACACAACCTCAAAATTTTAAATTCATCCCACTTCGAAGCTTCTCCTTGACGCCCAAAGCAAAAGATACGACCTCTCGTCAAGTGGGTTTTTGAAGTGCGGCGCTCTGTCTGTCAATACACTATTGCCGGCGACGTATGTAGGCAGCTATCATGGTTAAGGCTACGTAAGTTGCTGTACAGGAATCAGAGATTGGTTCACGAGGCGCATGATGGTTAAGTAAGGTACACGAAGACCTTCAACGTGGTGCATACACCAGAACCTCCTATGGCCAAGTCCTGGTTGAAAGTTTCTACGTTGCAGACGTGATTACTATTGGCTGAAGGGTGCAGATGCGAGATGCATAACGCGAGAACAGATTGACTGCATTTGGCAGGCTCAAACTCGAGTGACTCTATTCTTAATTGGCGCCATTATAAAAGCACCTTTTCAGAACTCTCTTTGCCTGCAAAGGGGCTTCTACAAGACTTGGTTTTCAGCTTCAGAAATGGAACTCCCGACTGACATGCTCACATCGAATGCAGAGGAATGCTTTTTGCAGCCGCTAACCTGCTTCTACTAACGCGAAATTCTGCTGCAAGGAGTCAGGTGAACGTGAATATTTCAGAACTGGAACTCCCAGCAGCGGCTCGTGTTCGTCTGCGGATCAGCAAGTTCACCTAACTTCAACCAGGTTACCAACTCATTGGGTCACGGACCCACGTAATTAAGTAGAACCAACAATGTTCCAGCTCTATACAACTCGGACTTTCACAAAGCTCATGAAATTTGAGGTGGCACCGTGGCAAATTTATAAGCTCTGCATGGATCTTTGGCGGTATACGGGGTGCCGGCGAGCAACACACTGAAATTGACTTGTCTCAGCGCGCTGAATCGGAGTATAGAAGGTTAGTAGGGTTCTTAGCTCAGTCACCCCTGGCCAGCCGCCTTCGAGGTCCCTTATGTTGCTGCCAGCACCTCAAAGTGCCAGCACGACCGGGACATCGCACCCTGATTTGAGGGCGGCTGGCGCCTAAATGTGAATACACCCTCACCCCCCGTATACTTACACCGTGCTTGTCCCGGGCCGCGGCCAAATTACGCTCTCTGCACTCTTTCTTGGAAAGCCAGCTAAGTTTGAGCTGGACAGGTTTACTTAGTCAAGTGTGAATAGTCCTTCTTTAGCCACTCCTTGTCGACCACTTTGACCTCGCAGTCAATCATCAGCAACATTTTCTGTCCATCTTCCCAGTGCTCGCGCAAAAATCGAAATGTAAAATTTCCTAAAACATTTATATCAAGGTTGAGACAGCAGCGCCCTCCAATCCGACGACCGAATCAGCTTCGGGACCACCATCACTGGCCATGATGAAGGGGTCTTCGCCACCACAGAAGACCCCTTAATCATGTTCGATCAGGCTTCAGACTAGGCTCGCCTGAAATCCGCATTCCTAGCCCATCGACGGCGAGAGTGACAGTGATCACTCTCGTTAAGGCATGCATCCCCCCCACCTCCCGCCCCCCGACATTGAACGTTTATTTTCTTGAAATACTACTTTGATATCAACGTGTGCGACGGCTTTGCCAAGCATTGAATCAACCCATCATTTGGGCACAAGCAATAAGTTCTTGGTCGCCGATCCCGTCTCCGGCCGATCGAATGCATGATTGGATATAATTGCGGGCCAGATCAGGCTAAGCAAGTCTCAGAGTCTGAGTTGGATCGGATCATTCATTTTGTCCAGTGTGACCGAGTCTTCCGCGGGCGACCCACTGGCACGCCTTCGATCTTCCAGTAAGTTAGTTCAATTAGTATGACGAACTTCGGAATGGCCTCGATCGACGGCGACTGTAATTAAGGTTGTGTCAGTGTCGATCCGATTCCAAGCTAACCGCGACGGCCCAGTGACTCGGTTGAACTCACCACATATAAAGAGAAACTTAGTAGCAACAGATTCAATGACTGAGAGGGCAAGCATATCGAAAGCCAAAGCGACAACGAAACATGGGCCACGACCGGACGGCCAAGCGGCAAAACTGCACGACGGCGTTGTCGGAACTTCAGGCCGATCGTCGCACCTTACAGCGAGTATGTCGAACATAAGACTCCGGCATACTCGCTTCAAGCATGACAGTGAGCACGCACAAGAACTTCGAAAGCAGCCGCGGCCGGCCCGGCCTCTTTTCGGAATCCTTGTGCACGAAAATAGGTCTACCAACTTAGGATGGCAGCGCAGCCCGTGCATCTCGATCTTCCTAGCTATTACAGAGCTACTCAAAAGCACGAGCCACTGCATTGAATCTGTCCAAGCAACCGTGCGATGTGAGTCTTCGACGCATCCGATCCATGCAGTGCGCTAGAGATCCTGAAAAGAAAGCTTAGCTTCCATACTAGCATAGCCCAAGTTGTCCCCAAGTCTTGGCAAATTCAGGCCATATGATATACGGTAACTTGAACCCAATTCATTTCACTAGATGGCCAGCTTAAGCACGATACGAGCTTGACCGCCGTGGCCGCCATGGGTACCACCGTCTCGCCAGCCGTTGCCGCCCACCTTGACAATGACCGACCGCTGTGTCACTATCCAACTCGATTATCGAAACCATCAATCATCAACAACAACCGTTGGCACACAGACTGTTACCTTGATATCCTCTAGCTACATACTTCTCGTTCTCGCTGGCTTAGGGCATGATATCTGGAATTTGAAGTATCTACAAATCGTCTTGATTCGCCGTGATCCAAAGCTAAGAGGGTAGGCACTGATTTAAGCCAAGACAATTTCCAGATACTGAGTCTTGTTAAGAACCCGTGTGCAAGGAACGTTCGTAGATTCTGAGCTCGCACGTAAACTCGAACTTGGTCGAATCTCCCTTGACACACTACTTGGACATGCTAAAAAACGAACCCTGCGCAAGCTTTGAAGTAACGCTGGAAGTCAATCCCCTTAGGGCACTCCCTGTAAAGCCCTCTATTCCCCAAACGCTTCCGAGACCACAACCGCTATTTCCTGCAAACCGAAGAACATACTTGGCTTCAGATTGGCAGCTCCAATAATCGCGGCCAGTGTTCTGTATTCTGACCCACGAACGGGCCTTCTTCGCTGCTACGTATTGAGTTTGACTACCGGCAGTGAGAAGGAGCGATGCAGACAGGGAGGAAGAAAGGGGAAATAAACGAGCAACAGAGAACTCAACACTGGGCGCTCCTTCTCTTCAAAGACAGAAAAGAAGAGGAGCAGTCACGAGTGGTCAGAAGCGGCTCCGTTCATGAATATTTTCAGATTCTCGAGGAAACTCCCAAAGAACACCAGAGAAAAGCGCCACGCGCAATTGTTCCAGCGAACGCGTCAGTCTGCGACCAACTTGCTGCTCAAATACGTCAATCTCTACAGAAATCACTTCTCGCTTCGAGACAAGCTGAACAGCTTCTCGAAAGATCGAGCATTGGTCTAGATTGGAAGGAAGCATGATGTTATCTTTCGCGTTTCACCAGCGGTGTGAACAAGCCCTTGAAATTGAGGTTATCGGGGAAATGCTGTCCCGGCTCAAGGCTAGCAAAAACCGACTCGCAACAAACGGCCGCTTCCTAAGATCGTTTTTGAGGAATTGTTACTGTCCAAGGACGTCTATTTGGAGAAAAACCTGGTTAAGGATCTGGTTCGATAAACATGAGAAAACAGGTTCCAATTGGGTTCCTGAAATCGCCGTGCAGCATCTTATCTGGAGCAGCGTATGCGACTCTGAAGGCTTCGACTTATTTTTCGGAACTCTCGCTTTCCGCGGTACGAAAACGAAACCGTCTGATCAGGTTGAATGTTAGAAACGCCAGGCCTGAGCTGAGCAAGACGGCCCCTTTGAGCTTGGTAATCTTGAGCCGATGCCGCAGGCTGCAGAAGATACGCTGCAGTTGACGAGAGACGAGGATGCTGCTTGCCGTTGCAAGCTTGAGGCAGATCTCTCCGCCCGCTGGTTTGCACATCACTCACATTGCTTTGCAGATTGGCTCGCCGTCTGGCACGCCACGTGACCTACTTCTTGATACTTCCTCGTATACCCGGTTTCGCTTTGTTGGCGGCGTCTATGGCAGCGTGTTGGTCGATGATCTGCGTGATTGAAAGCCAATACGAGTCTCGACCACTTACGCGCACCAGGCATCAATTTGAAAGGTTCGAAGGGAGAGCGGGTAAATCGCTGGAGATGCGCTGTCCACTTATTGGCCCTCAAACTCCTCCAAAAGTAATCCTGTTCTGTTTAATGCACCTGCATAAAGACGGAAGCCAGAACGCAACGAAGCTTTCTCCTTTTCTTGGCTTTCTCGTTTCGGTACAGTTTGTTCTTTTTTTGACAACTACGAAAGAGCAGAAGTGAATCGACGGCAAGGAAGGCCTGCTCTTTAACGTGCCCAGGGAGTAGTCGGACTGGGAAGCCCCGAATAAGAGACTTGTTTCGAAAATCTGACTTTTAGTTTCGAAGTCAGTAGGACATAAGAACCTTTCTTCCGGAGGGTGTCTGCAAACGACTATGCTATCAACACTATACTAACAAAACGACAGATTCTAGATAACGAGAGATTGCAGAACTACGTTGTCTACATCTGCAACCACCAGAACTCGCACAGATTACGACAATAAAATATCCAAAGCTTCCCAACAGTTTCGCAAATCATCCCATAACCTTCGGTCACCAATGATAACCAACCTCTGGGACCCGAGTCGCTCTTTGCCTAAACGGCTAGACTAGCAATCATCGAATAAAAAAAATCAGCCTTGCTTGGCTGAGGGCCGTCAGAACAGCAAGTGACCATCGTTTGGAAATACGAGGCGCCAAGCCGACTTGACTCGGATTCTAACTGTGCCTTAACCCAGCTTATTAGGGATGGAGACGCTGGACAAAAAAAACCAAACTTTCTTCGAAAGCCTCACCTTTTCGGGGTCCCATGGTAGCTTTGGATGCTTGGCTTCCCAATGGATCTGCATACTTTTGGTGTCCGGCGCAGTGGCTTTGCAGATCTGGCATGCGTACTTTGCGTGGCCGCCTTTGTCAAGCCCTAACCTGCAAATAGAAACCGAAAAAGTTAGAATTGGACGCTCCAGAAACCTGGACAATAGTGTCTTTGCCGATGCGTTCACGAACGCTTTTGTCAACCCTGCCCTGCAAAGGCCAAAAAAGGACGGACACTTTGGAGGTGTGGAAAGCGTAATTTGCAAGGCCGCCTTTATCAAGTCCTAACCTGCAACGACAAACGGAGAGAATGATTACACCATCTAACAATTCAATATGATGGTGGCTTGCAGATCTGGCATGCATACTTTGCGTGGCCGCCTTTGTCAAGTCCTAACCTGCAGAGACAAGCCAGAATTCAATGAACACTCCAGAGCCTTAGAGTCAATCGAATCTGGCATGCGGACTTGTTGGCTTAACTTGACTAGCCAGTGTAGTCAAGCCCCAAGCTACACAACCAAAGAACAGCAGACTTCCTGTGTTAACCGGACGAAAAACGAATGGGGTCACGCCTGACCCAGGTTAAGTAAAGCATGTCGACAGGTCCCGCAATCTGGGGTGGAGGATGTTCAACCGAAAGCAACGTAGACCATCTCGGAACCTGGAAGCTTATTCACTACGCGACTGAGTTTGATGACTAACAAATTTGTGATGGCCTTGCCAATGCTGCGAACACCCCCACGGTAGGATTATAAACGTAGCCCCAAGGAAGCCAACTATTGGATCAGAGGCAGCTGCACCCTTAGTGAGTGTATCAAAAGCCTCGACAGTCCTTAAGCTTGATGGGAGAGACTCAATTTCGGAATTCTGTGGAAAAGGCCGCAGCATTCAGCGTTGACATCCTTCAACACTGGCACACACAGAGACTGACAGACTCTTCAAGGTACATAACTTCATTTCTTGGACGTAGGTACTGTATGCCAGGGCGACTGATTCAGAAAGTTGCTTCAAGCATCAGAGCTCAGGGCGTCAACGATGCCACAATGACTGAACTCTCAAAGAAATGTTTCCGAACCAGAGGGGATGGGAGGAGGTCCCTTTCAAGGAGCGTCTTTGAAGTTGCAACTGCTTCTTTGGTTGGAGGCACCAAAAGATTGCACTCTTTAAGCTCCAAAACAGGTGACGCAAGGCTTCTAAATCGATACGGATTCTTCTTTTATGATCAGCATAGAGCTCTAGCCACCCTGATTGGTCGTATTTCTCTCTTACAAAACTTTCTTCACTGCTGAAGCTCTGTCAAAATTTTAGAACAGAGGGGAAACCTCTGACCACCATCCAAACAACAAAGAGTCATTTAGAGCAACCAGTATTCACGCTTTGAAGTTTCAAAGCAGAATCAAACTGGTGAACAAGCTGCTGCCGGACTAGAACCACTTTCAGCTGATTCAACAAAAGAAGGGTGAACAGAGCGGTACTTGATGAATGGCCCCAACCACCATAAGCAGGTAATGAGACTCTGGTAACGAGCAGAGGCCAACATTGGCAAACACATACTTATGGAGATACTCGGAGATTGGAAACTTCAGTTGCTAGATGCAGGTTAACATAAACCAGGACTGCTGCACCAATTACACAGAAGTCAGGCTTCAAAACAGCGGAACAGGTCGCCAAAACCCAGCCGGCCAAAGCAGTGCAACTTTGTCATAGGCGTAAAGCACACGGGAACCAACCGGAGTCAGAAAGAGCATCCCTGCACACTGACCAAAAAGAGAGAGTGGCATAGTGTCAAACACCATCGTTGGTCGGTGGCCAAATCTGCTATGCAACGCCAGAGCAAACAGAGACGAATCTCACAAAGTTCAGCCGGCCCCTCAAACCAGCAATTAGCAATAGCTCTGCAGATTAGGACCTGAATGCCATGGGATTTGCGGTGCCACTTTGAGGAAACTTGACGCCTCCAAAAGAGGCAGGCCAAGAACACCATGAAACCCTAAAACCAGTCAAAAATGCGGGACACCAGTTCTGATTACCACCTTTCAATCTGTTCCGGTCTACCTGTGTAACTTGTGTTACAATCATATGGCGCTTGAGATCTTGAGATCCATTGCCTATCAGAGCAATGCCTAACAAAGGCAGGGCATCTCAAAGACTTGAAAGACAAGACGACAGACCGGATATAGCATCAGGATTCCCGTTGCATGACGCACCTGTCAACCTTTCCAGCAACACCGCCCCCCCGATTCGTCAGCGCTGCGTCCGCCTTTGCCGCCAGTTCTTTTGCAGTGTGCTTTTTGGGCTTTGCCTTGCCCGTCATTCTTCCACGCTCAAATTCCCTTCTCTGTAGTGTGTATCACTCAAGCTCCTGCTAAAAGAATGACCGGGGATGTTTTCCTTCAACAAGAATCTTGCAAAGCACCTCGTTATGGCGAATTGATGATTATCACGGGGGTGCGGCCAACGCAAACAAAACGGCTCGTCAGAAGGATGGATTTACGGTAGAACCTTCTTGTCGCTGATGTATGAAAGGGAAGGGGCGGCAGAAACCGAGAAAGCTTCACGCGCTGAGAGCAAAGCAGAAAATGTGAGAGAGTTTTGATGACACTCAAGCTGCATAACTATTTTCGTGCACAGACTCCGAGCTCATCCTGGGATCATCCGTTACCGACGTGTGGTAATGGTTTGCAGCTGGAGCCTTGTAGCACGTCAACCTAGATCATATCGGAGTCCCACGTGGTACATTTAGTATCATCATCATACTGATCATTGTGGAAAGTGGCGTCACTACATACGGTAGGTAAGTTACCGTATCTTGACGACGTGAGAACGGACCGCCTTCGCCAAAGAATGTACCGAACTTCGAAGTACGTAGGTGCAGTGCGCTCTGAGCGGCTAGGACATTTCGGTATACCGGTACGGTACCTAGGAGAGTAGCGGAAAGGTGCCGCTTCACCTCTCAGCTTCCAGAGTACCTAAGGCTATCTGCTTAGCCCTGGCAAATGGAAAATGGCCGCGCTTCTGCATCGCTCAGCTGCAGAGGAAGTGTTTGCTCTCGAACAGTCAAATGAAACCCAATCTGCGGGGTCCTGAGAAAGGCAACCAATGGCGGGGGCGCCGCTTGCGCAAGTGCTGATATGCACCACATTGCTTCAGTTGCTTTTCATTATCCCAACAGCGGTAGGCCAAACTTGCAAAGCACCCCCAATTGAGTACAACACGAGCTCAGCTCCTGTAAAGGACAAACTGAATGTGCATTTTGTGATGCACAGCCATGACGACGTTGGCTGGTTGAAGACCGTTGACCAGTACTTCTTAGGCACGAATAGAGGGATGGACCAGCAAAGTGGGGTGAGTTTAGCTTCGCATATCCTTTTCTCTCTCCTTTCCCCTCTTTTTCTTCTTTATTCTTTGCCTCTGTTCAGCTGTATGCAGCATTGAGCAAAGCAAGCTCATTACAGAGGGTGGAGCATCACGACTACTATGCGCCGTAGCTGAGTGGTCAAGAATAAAGTGTCGGCAACCATCGTGTAATACATTGGATCTGTGGTGGCGCCAGCTGAGTCAATCATCGCCCCACGTGGATAAAGAAACTGGCGCTGTGCGCCGTAGCTGATTGTGGTCAGAAGTAGAGTGGCGGCCGCCATCGTGTAACTTGTCTCAGAATGTGGTGGCGCTATTCTGTCATATACTCGTCCAATTTGGGTTCAGGAAACTTTCACTGTGCACCGTAGCTGATCGAAGTTAGGAATAGAGCGGTGGCCGCCACCGTGTGACGCGTCAAAATGTGGTGGCGCCTAACGTGTAATATAAATGTCCAATGTGAATCAAAGTGGGGCAACATCAATCAACCGGCATCATCAGTCCATCGTCAATCACATTGCCACTTGAAGTCATCATATTACGTGCAATTCCAAGGATGTGAAAGCAGAGTGAGCTGAATCAACAGCATTAGTCGTAGATCAACATAATCCAGATTGCAAGCATTGTGAGCGTGTGCCAGCTGGCAAGGTATGCTGCCACTTGACCCCTTTTGACCTGTCACCTCCACAGAGTTTCCTCTCGTGTTTGGAGGCGCCACGAGCGTAACAATCATGATTCACAAACACGCTGCTTGGAATGCTTCAATGCACTCTTTTGTTATCCCTGGGCTATGGGGACACCCATTCTGGGTTAAGCGCTTGTTGACGGTCTAGTGGTAAACGGGGGACGCTGCAAACGTGCATCTCAAAATTTTGTGCGTCCAAATCCTTGCTAGGATGCCCTTGCGTGAATTTTTCTCACTGGCACTTTTTGACGACTCATCTGAGTAGCCTTCGGGCCAAAACGTGGCAACAGCATGCCTCAACTTCTTCACATCTTCTCCTTCTGTGTGCAAATTATTGCCACCATTTCCTGGGGCTTCCTTTTGAAGGGCATAACCCAACATTGTTAAAGGAAAAGGACGGTATCTTCTCTGGAGATCCAAATTCTCAAGCATGCAAAACCAACCGCTTCACAGGTTTTGAATTCTGTTCTCTCGTGCAGGTGGGACATGTGGACTGGACTTTAGACACAGTGGTCCAAAGCCTGGCGTTCAATCCAGACCGCAAGTTTATCCAAGTGGAACAGGTGCGCTTCTCATTTTCGATATGCTATTTGAATGCACGGAAGACCTTTCAGAACCTTTTGTTGAAAGGCAGTCGGCACGAAGATCCTGCGCTTTTTTTTCAAGGTAACGCAAAGAAAGTTTTGTCAGACTGTGTAAGACGAGGGGTGCAGATTGGGAAAATCTCTCCCCTCCGAGGAAATTCAACAAAAGAGGAAAAGATAAAAAAGGAAAAAGATTGGGAAGATCTGGTTAGAAGGGAGGAGCAGAGCACATTGGGAGTTGAGTCTCATGTGGTAACGAATCAGCCTCCTCTGTCACCTATAATACCACTCAGCTCACATGTACTACGAAGTATAGAAAGGTGCAAGTGTTGAAGTCTTGGCCGTCAAGCGCACGACTTTTGGATAGTGTTGACACAACAATTGCTTGCATTCTACGGTGTGTGCATGTCTGGCAGTTCGATCCTTTCATCTCTTGAAGTTTCGTGAAGCGTGAATAATACCACTCATCTTGTGATTGACACCAATTCCTGGCTACTTATGCTGTTGCAGGCCTTCTTCCAAATGTGGTGGCGACGCCAGACCCAGCGAACGCGCGCGCTCGTGCGGAGGCTGGTGGACGACGGCCAGCTGGAGTTTGTGTGAGGCCCTTCAGTTTTCAGGCTTAGTTCCAAAATGTTCCGGGCTTTAGTTCCGAAATGTTTCAGGCTTTGACCGACTTGGGTGTCGAGGAGGTATGGGCTTGGGCGCTGTTTGACTAAGTTCGGATGCTTAACTTCACTTTTACCCATTATAAGGCTTTGAGGAGCTGAGGCTTCACCTGTGACGGTCAAAAACCTCAGGGCCGCTGAGGCTTTGAACTTCAGACTCAAATGGGGTTTCCAAGGCACGATCCTAGCTTTTAATAGTGTTGCCTTTTCGGTTTTCAAACCACTGACCTCTGCCGCTAGCAGGAGCTAGCCGTTTGTCAACTTGCAGGTGCACCGAGAATGCGAGTACGAAGTCAAGCTTTGTGTTCGGCCGATACGAACCTGCCCTCGTGACATGCGATTCTTTCTCTCCTCCACCTTATGTTTTCTCAACAATGAAGACCATTGAAGCCCTCATCCATTGTTCGCAGCAACGGCGGCTGGTTTCATCGAAGTTTCCTCCGGTTCGAACGTCTCTCCTCCCCATTGTTGCTTCCTCTCCTTCCCTCCTCTTCCGTCTCTTCGGAAACTTGCACCTCGCCATAGATTACTGTCTTTTTCTCCTTCTTTCTTCCGTTCTAAATCATGATAGCTAGCATCGAAAACTGAAACCCTCATGAACTCATTTCATCAATTTCATTCTTCCCGTTTCTTCTGTTTCGAAAGAATCCAACGATGGAAACCCACTCAAAAACTCACGACTTCTTTTGCAGCAACGGCGGCTGGTACATGCACGACGAGGCGACCACTCACTTTGTCGACATGATCAAATAGACCGCCCTGGGTCACCATATATCTTTTCCTTTCCTTATCCCTCGTTTCCTCTTTCTAAGAGGTTGAACCACTGAAACCCTTACCGATTCTTCGCAGCAACGGCGGCTGGTGCATGCACGACGGGGCGACCACTCACTTTGTCGATAATATTGATCAAATCATATATCTTTTCCTTTTCTTTTCCCTCTTTTCCTCTTCCTAAGAGGTTGAAGCACTGAAATCCTTATCCTTTTTTTGCAGCAACGGCGGCTGGTGCATGCACGACGAGGCGACCACTCACTTCGTCGACATGACCGCCCTTCAGACCGCCCTCGGTCACCATATATCTTTCACCATATATCTTTTCCTTTTTTTTTTATTTGTTAAGAGGTTTTGAACCACTGAAACCCTTACCATTTCTTCGCAGCAACGGCGGCTGGTGCATGCACGACGAGGCGACCACTCACTTCGTCGACATGATTGATCAGACCGCCCTGGGTCACCGCTACATCAGAGAGCAGTTTGAGAAGTACCCCCGAGTCGGCTGGCAAATCGACCCGTTTGGTCACTCATCCGTTCAGGCATCGCTTATGACTGCGGAGGTAAGGAAACTCGACGTCGGTGACGAGTCTCAGGCGTCGGGAGCGGCTGGGCTGCGCCAAAAACCTCCTTTTTTGTTTGGGATGTGTGCCGGCTTAGCCGAGAATTTCTTTGTACCATTCCTGTAGCAGCAAGAGTCGCAACAAATGCATTACTTTGAAAGTCCCGGATTTCTGGGGGAGGAGCTTTCAGGTAGCTGCTCGTTCTCGGATCAAGATTTGGATGCTTCGGGCTTCAGAGTGTTTGGTGAGGGGCCCCATTCTCACCAGCAGATGAAGGAGCACTTTGATAAGTCTTGGAGAGTCTGGCTAAGGATTCCTCCGTTCAGCAGTCTGCCGTCCAAGCCCAAGCCGGACGGGGTTTTGTAAGGAGCTAGAAGCTTTTTCAGGGTCTCTGAGGAGCTTATGGTTTGAGCAGCTTGCCTTGGTTAGTCGAACCTCGTTTTGGCGAAATTAGCATAGCGGTTCGGAAGCTGTGCGACTGATACAAGTCAGTCCGTTGGCCATTTTGTGTTCTGCGTTAAGAAGGATGAAGTCAGAAACAGAAAAAGCAAGCATGTAGTGACTCGTTCTGAGGTCCATTTCTTCGGCTTTCGGCAGATGGGCTTTGATGGCCCCTTCTTTGCGAGGGCTGACTATCAAGACCTTTCGGTACAGCTTCTTGAATGATTCAAGATAGAAAGCAACATCGACAATGACCAATTAGCGCTTGGGGAACCGTGTTGATTATTTTTCGGGCTTTCGCAGATGGGCTTTGATGGCCTCTTCTTTGCCAGGGCTGACTACCAAGACATTTACGAACGGCGGGCGAATAAGAGCATGGAAATGGTCTGGCGCGCTTCTAAGTCCCTAGGAAAAACCGCGGAGGTGAGGCAAGTTTGGTGTTTGGACCGTTCGATTGTTGCGTTCTCCTTATCCTACGGTCCAGAAACATGCAGGACACGTTGCTTGACGTGCCCAATCCGTCTCCATCGGCAGCTCTCTGAGAATTGGAGTGCCGAGATGGAGCTGATTGTGGTGTCAAAGAAGCATTGAGATTTTCCCAAACGTTTCTGAACCGGCCGATCGTCCACCCCATACTGCGCTCGTAAACGGTTTCTAAAAGATTGGGCTCTTGCGATTGTCCTTGATTGCGTGGATAAGGTCTGTATGAAGATCCTGTTTAAAGGGTTCGCAATCTGGCGAGTTTTTGACGATGGCTGTATATTTCGTCCGAGGAGTAAACGAATATCAGCAGAACATTAGCAGGCTGCACATCAACCCGGGTTCGGGCACTAACCTGCACACTAACCTATTTTATCTACAGACGTTTGCCGGCATACTGCACGCCCACTATATGCCGCCCCCAACCTTCGACTTTGAAGACGTTGCCAGGACTCCCTCCATCCAGGTGACCCCTCACTTCGGATTCCGAGTTAGTTGTGGTTTTTTGAGGTGGATCACGCTAACCAGCCTGAGGCGAATACGTTTGAAAGTTGAAGTTGGTACAGGTGCGGAGGAGTTGAATCTTGAGGGTTTATGCAGAATTCGAGTGTTGGGGTAGGAGCTTTCTATTCCTGAAGCTTACTGCCCCCAAAATGCAAAGACATATCCCTCATGCACGCTCAATTCTTTGTGCTTTCAATCAGCTTGTGCTTTGGGCTTGTCTTGTGGTTATCTGGCCGTATGACAGTTGAGCCATTTTGAAAGCTTGACCGCTCAAGAACAGTGATTCTGGTAGATCTCGAAGTGCTTTTCGTTCCTCGCAAGCCGCGCAAGTCGAACCAACCACAACAAGTCTTGAATTCTAGACGATAGCATGACGTCATTTTTGCCCTCCCCGCAGCACCACCTCTGTTTGAAAGCTATAACCTTGAGGAACGCTCGGAGACTTCAATCGCGGACAACCTCAAGCAAGCGGCGAACTTCCGGACGAACCACAACAAGTCTTAATCCTAGACGATCGATGACGTCATTTTTTCCCTTCCTGCAAGACGACCCCTGTTTAGAGAGCTACAATCTGAAGGAACGCTTGGAGACTTTGATCGCGGACAACCTGAAGCAAGCGGCGCAGTTCCGGACCAACCACATCATGCTGACGATGGGTGCCGACTTTTCGCACGTGAATGCTGACGCGTGGTTCCAAAACGTGGACAAGCTGGTTCACCACCTTAACCAAGTAGGTTATCTTAACCGTAAAGCTACTGGCAGCATGATTCTTACGATCCAACCAATGGGTGTAAATGACAACTGAGTCACTTTGATAGCCCTTTCCTCCTTAGGTAGCTGCTTTTCTAAACTTGTTTACACAAAACGAAAGAGATTCCATGACAACAGGGTACTTTCATCTTAGTCCCCTTAACCAAAGACTAATCAGGTGCGTCGCATCCAAACCCACCCTCGTTACCACCCTAACCCCAACGGTCCTCCAGGCGCCTATCTTACTTCACACGCCCGTTGGTTCAAACGAATGTTGCTATTGTGCTGTCAAGCTAGTTTCGCTGAGACCATCGAGTCTGTTCTTTGTGTTTGGTGATGCTTGGAGCGACTGTGAGACGCCCAAAAGTTCCAGCCTGCCGCTGCGGAGAAGAAGCAAGGAGGATGATTCTCGACCGCTTCATCTTCCCCTGTCCATTCCGTCTCGCTGCGTCAAAAAAGAAGACCGGATAGTTGTGGAAAGCGCATTGGGTTGCGAGCTCGTTTGACCACTAGCTCTACTGATCTGTGCGCAGGATTTCTGTCGTCTCTATTTCACTTTCCGCACAGGTTTGCCAACTGCTTTGATATACGGCGTGGACATGGCAATCATTGAATGATGAAGGGAAAGCCGTACTAATCAACGTGTAGTGGAGGGAATCGATTTCATACAACTTATAGTGCTAAAAACTTAGGCGCTTCGAATTTCGCAGGATGGACGAGTGAACGCCTTCTACTCCACGCCCACTCTGTACATAGACGCCAAGCACGCGGCCAACGAGTCCTGGCCCCTCAAGACCGACGACTTCTTTCCGTGAGTCTGCTCAATCGCCGCTTTACCATATTCATAGAGAAAGTGACAGAGATGAATGATTATCCATCTTCTATCGGTCCTTGCTTGAACCAGAACGAGAATTTCCTCCCCTTGGGACGAAGTTTTGCGATGAAGGGTTTATTGTGAGGTTAACGACTTCTTGTTTGTTGAAGCAGTGACTCTGCTGAAATTAGTAGGGGGTTTACTCGCTCAAGTTTCGATCTCGGTCAAAGCGGTCAACCCGGTAAGGGTTTTGGCCAATAGGATCACGAATAACACTGCCTTAACGTTTTTGGAACATGTTATGTCAAACAGGGGAGGCAAAAGATTGGCTCCAAGTAAAGGGTACACTCGGCGTCGGTGCACAGAAAGTGGGCCAGAAAGCGTTGCTTTCATTGTGAGCAGTGCTTTCACGTTCAAAGAAGAGATGACCAAACGCGTGCAGGTGGTGCTTCGTTTCGGAACAACCTTTCTGGCGGCACCCTAGCTACGACCTTGAGACTCTCCTTCGCATTTCTCTTTCCAGTGAATAAAGCCTTTTTCGGGGGTTCTCCCAGGCATGCATTTGCCCCTACTGCTTCCAATTTGGCTATCTTTTGGGTCCAAAAAGAATTAACATGCCTGACAGGAGTATTTCAGAACCTCATGCTCCTTCTCTGTTCCCTGACCTGATTTCTCGCTTTGCCCCTTCTCAGGTACGCAGACTGCCCCCATTGCTATTGGACCGGTTACTTTTCGAGCCGCGTCAACCTCAAGGGCTACGTGCGTGCTCTATCTGGTCGGCTGCAGGTAATAAACCGTGAAACCGTATCCTTGCTCTGAATCGTCATAATAGTCCGTAGTCGGAGGATGCGTGAAGATTTTAGCGACCTGTGGCCTGCGCTTCCTTCATCTCATGGCCGTTCATTTTTGATACAACTTCGAGTGAATTAACGAATCCGGTGTTCGAAAGTTGGTATTGTTTCATTTGAGGGAAACTGATGTCTAAAAGATGACGTATCAGGTCGTATCGGATGAGTGCCGGGTCTTCCGCGCTGCTCTCAACCGTCGAGAGAGTCTCACGCAGCGCGTATCCCTTTTCTACTGTACGATCTTGAAGCGTTAGGGGTCTGCGTATTCAAAAGGCTGTGGGAATCAAAAACGCCAGCGTGCCAGGACTTACCAAACCAAGCGTACTCCTAATTTGTCCACAAGCCGACCAGTTCTTTCTCGCAGAGAGAGCCAAATGGGTTTGAATAGATGGGTTTGAATAGATGGGTTTGAATAAATGGGTTTGAATAGATGGGTTTGGCGCCAGTGTGGCCCGAGTGGCAGTGCGCAAATACTTCTAACACTAAGATCCCCCTAGCTCTTTGGAAGACGCCCAATCTTTGTCTTCATCCGACCCATGCCCTTTGATCGCCTACGATAGGCTATCTACAGGCGGCGCGGCAGTTGGAGTTTCCTGGGGGCCCATTGGAAATAGAGCCCACGAAGGACGCCGATCTTTGTGTACACTTGCCAGAAGCCTATGATCGACTACAATACGGTTTGTGCAGAACGCGCGCGAGCTGGACTTTCTGGCGGGCCGATCGGAAACAGGGCCCACGACGGACAGACGACCTGTATGTACACGAGTCAATAGCTCAATAGCCTATGATCGACGATAATCTATGTGCAGGCCGCGCGCCAGCTGGAGTTTCCGGCAGGCCGGTCGGAAACAGGGCCCACAACTGACCAATAGCCTCTGGTCGACGATACGCTATGCATAGGCCGCGCGCCTATGAAACGTCTGGCGGGCTGATTGGGAGCAGGACCCCCGACGGACCAATAGCCTATGATGAACAACAATACGCTATGTGCAGGCCGCGCGCCAGCTGGAGTTCCTGGCGGGTAGATCGAAAACGGGGCCAACGACGGACAGTCTGGAAGAGGCGCTCGCGATTGTCCAGCATCACGATGGCGTCAGCGGCACGAGCAAGCAACACGTGGCGGACGATTACGCCAAGAGGTTGGCCGCTGGCGCGGTAGAGGTGGGCGGAGACGTTAACCCTTCAAACCACCTTTGGTTTTGTGTCAAGCTAGCGTGATGGCGTTTGAGGTGTCAAATAGAACTACCGGTTTTATCTACGCACCTTCGACGAATACTCCTTTGAGACTACCTTCTTGGTCAAAGCTGTGACCTAAACAACTTTTGAAGGTACGTGGCAAAAGAGGTGCGGCGTGTTTGTTGAGGAACGCCGGTGACCTAGCAAACTTCGGAGCTGATCTCCGATTCGTAGAAACTTTAGCAGCAGTCGTGTAGGAACTCAGTTTACACCTAATCAAATCGCTCCGGAACCCAATCAGTTGGCCATAGAGACGAGATCGTTTCTAGAATACGGTGAAAAGCTTGCACGAGGGACATTGTTTTCCTGATCATCTGCGCCCACAGGCGCCTGCAAGTGCATCTCAGAAAACTCCATACTCCGTTTGAAGCAGGGGGACCACACACCCCAGGTGAATAGGTTTGCATCCTGAACCATGTGCCAGCAGCCAAACCTCTAATTGCCCCAACCCAAAATTTGGTGGACTCGAACCTCCGAAGGGTCTTGTTTGTAACCCTTGCATTTTGAGTTGGGGCAAGAAGGGGTTTAGGAGTTATACTTTGCTGATTAAGGAAGGTTAACCAGGCATAATGGCTCTAACTACTTGATAGACTTAATCCGCAGGCCAACCGGGGTCCCCTCAGCGCTCGGGACACTCCATAATGCAATCTAGACCGTTCAATCGAAGCAGATTCACATCGGATGGCGCGGAACATGGTTCCGATTCTCTGAGTGGGGTTTGGTCCCCCTGGTTTGAAGGTTGAACTTCAGCAGCAAATAAAATTGCGGCGTCAAAAGCTCCCAAGTCCTGGAAATCGGTCGCCTTGAGACCACGTAGCTGCCGCGCCCCTCAAACGCCCACTTGTCTTCTGCGCAGGCTGAGTCGGTGGTGACGTCAGCGCTTCTTAAGCTGGCGGATCTGACATCATCAACCCCTGGCGACGCGGAGTCAAAACCAGAGCCAGCGCCGAAAGCGAACACGACCCTCGAAGGGCCAATCTTACAGCAGGTGAGTTTGCGCGAGCAGCGGTTGAGTTCGCGGTTTGTGGAGGCCGTCTTCTTTGAGAGACGGCTCGCAGATAACGAGAGGACTGGATGCCCAAAAGGGCCGGAGCCAGAAGTGCGGGTAGCATGTGGCGATAGTGATCTTCGGGTGCTTGGGCCGACAGTGCTGACCGATGTCTACTTTTTCCACGCATCATGGGAATTCCTCAGTGATTGCGTTCAGTTCTTTGCAAGCAGGCATGTGGAACTAATCAGTAGCAAGCTTCCTGTTCTCGTGTGAGTCCGCGACAGTACTGGTCATGCTTGGCTTGAAATGTCCTAGCTGCTGAATCCTAAGTAGCAACATACACAGAGGAAGGAATGGTCTGAGATTGATGAGCTACTCAGGTAGGTGCAAATGATCGAGAGCGATTGCGGATATGCGGAAGCGATCACACGCATACTTTATTTCTCCCTTGCCTAGGTCTGTTGCAACAACACCTTTCACAGGCCGTGTAACCCGCCCCGTTCTTTCTAGAGTAGATCAGTGCTGCTTGTCTTCCATCTTACATATGAATCTCAAACCTTGTTGTCCTGGAAATGCACTGCTAAATCTCTAAAATTCTCTTCCTTTCGACAGTGCCCTCTGCTCAACATCAGCTACTGCCCGCCCACAACGAGTCACATCCCCGCCTGGTCTGCGCTGGTAAGATCCCTAAAACCCTGAAGCTCTGAAATCTTTTATCCCTAAAACACTAAAACCTGAAACCCTGATTGGACCGGCCACCCACGACGAGAAACTTTCAAGCCTGGTCGCAATGGCAGACTCCGTCACTCTATGGGCACGGCTCTAGTTTTGACCAATCAATCTGCCAAAAGTCCGACTCCTTCTCGAATACCGACGAAATTGAACCCTTGCTATCTTGAGATCCAAGGAGGAGTCTGATAAGAGGGATCTCTAGAGATCAAGGTTTCTCCTGGAATACCAAGGCCTAGGTATCTGAAAATCTTATCATCGTCAGAGGAACCGATTGTCGTTTGCTTAACTCTGATATATCACCTGAAACGGTTTTGACAGGTTGTTCTCTTGTATCACTTTCCAAAGACAAGAAAATCTGAAGACATCAAGGACTTCTCAGCCCCTTGACACCCGAAAACTTGCAAACCAAAACATGTCCCAAACCCTCATCCGTGTGCCTAACCCGAAGCTGTTCGCCAAATCTCTCCTCTGTTTGCTTAACCCAAAACTGTTTCGGCAGGTCGTTCTCGTCTACAACCCCCTCGCGTGGCCCCGCCAAGAGCTCGTCACGCTCCCTGTGGCCGACACGTGGCTCGCTGTCACCGACACCGACGGGCGTGCGGTCCCTTCCCAGGTCGCGCCCATAGATGACGTCAGCATGCGGTTACGTCAGCAACAAGCGCCGGGCTCTCATGATTCGGGGGGTTCGTACGAGCTGACGTTTCGGGCTGCGGCGCCCCCCCTGGGGTTTGCGACGTACTTCGTGGGACCTCCGCTGGCCACGTCGGACCCTGGTGGGTACCGAGTCTATCAATTGGTTCGTACCGCTCTTCATTCTCTCGTGAAAAAGGTTTAAGGAAGCTGTTCTGTCCGGATGTCGGCTGAGGTTTCTCATGTAAAGCTCCCCGATAATGGTTGTGGTAAGAGCAGGAGTCGTGAAAATGTGTCCTCCCGAGCGCTTTGTTTGTTTGTATGTTTCTAGGTGCCTTTTGGAAAAAAGGAAAGTTCTTCGAAGGGTGAGGTTTTCATCCACGGAAGACTAAGATCGGTTGTCTTCCGCGGATGTCTAGATGTCTTTGCTTGCGACAATGAATTGCTGAAAATGCAAGTCACAAAGCTCCTGTACTAAAGGTGGAGTAAGGCGCCTGGTCCGGAAACGGGTCAAAGCTGGGCGGTTTAATGACATCGAATGCGGTCAGACCTTTTCATCTCATCGTCGGCACTAGCGCGCTCACGCGCGAATGCTTCGCGAGGCTCTTCTCGCGTAGCAATGGAAACCGCTCAGCCTAAGAATATCTTTGCTCACCTGGGGAGCATCAGAATGCCAAACCATAGGCCCAATTGTAACGAACAGCAGTCCAACGGACTTGAAACAAACAAGACGACGTTCTGCAGTCTTACTCGAAACACGTCTACATCCGTCTGTGCAGCGACAAAAGCACCTTGCGTGGATACTAGGGGTTCTGTCGAATTCTACAATCTGTGAATTGCTCGATATCTACGAATTTACTTTGGGCCCTTTCGGACACGTCCACGTCCGGAAACCATTTTCGCTCTGACTCGTCAAGACCTACTTATTGAATCGGAATCGATTGCTTTGGGCTCTTCGCAGGTGCCCCCACGTCAGTGGTCGTCAAGGATTACGGCAACGGAACGGAAGCGAACTTTGACATTGGAACGGGGCCAGTACGGCTGACGTTTGAAAGCGGCCGTCTGTCGCGCTTCACTACTGACAAGGTACGGTCTTCGGCGGACAGTCGGCAAACTCCACTTCTGGAATGCTAGCATGATGGCGTATGACCTTAAAATGCAGTCTTTTCATACCTTCGATGCTTGTAGCGAATCTCCTAGTTCTCTGCGCAAAGCTCCCCTCATCAGAGCGACCCTGTTCACCTCGAATGGCACGTTTGTACAGGTGGCAAGTTTTTGGTTACGAAGCACGGCAAGGTTAGTAAGCAGAGGGTTTGCGGTGACGTACGTCGCGTTTATATAAGGAGACTCCTGTAATGCTTGCGGATTTCATGTTGTTTACCCGGCGGGGGTTTGCGCGTCATCATGTTGTCATGTTGCTCCTATTCTCCTTCAAGTAACGTCGAGGACAACAACCTGAATCATTCTTCGAATCTGAGTACATTGAAGCCCAATGTACTCAATTCGATGCTTCTCTAGAATAGTCATAGTAAGCTCATATCATAGTAGGAACGAAGCTGACACTCAAGACCTAAACCCAGAGAACTACCCGCTCCGCACCTGTACCCACTCTAACCCCCATAGCAACTCTACCCGTCCCAGTACTATAACTGGAGCCTACTGTACCTCTTCTAGAGAACGATCTTACTTCGACTTCCGGTCTGAAGTGTGTTTTTCACGCCTTCCTGGCTTGTTCAAAGCCAAAGCTGGAGGGGTCAATGTTACACTAGCGTCTACAAACAAAAGGTTTTTCTCCATTCTCTCTTCTAACTCCTTGCTTGATCTTGTTCTCTTGCTCACGAGCAATCCGTCATACGTTCTTGCCTTCACTTGCAGACGTCCTTGACGATCCGCAATCAGACCCTCTTCTCATACCCGCCAAGCACGGGTTTGGTGATGGGAATAGATCAATGGCAGGTACTACGCTTGACTTTCCGTTCTTTGCGATCTCTTAAAATTCTCCGAAGCTCGAAATCTGGAGCCTGTGTGATTCTTCTAAGCCGTGCTTGACGTTTGTGAACACCAGGGGAAGGTTTGCACTGGAGTACGTGGCCAACTTTGATTCCCGTTCCCTGCTCTTTGCTGGTAGTCTTTACGTGCAATCCGAAGGTCCCGTTGAAATGTTGGGAGGCAAGTCGGAGCATTTGAGAAACAACTCTGTCCTAACCTTGCTTTCTGATCGTCTGGTCGATCTGCCACCTTTTGTTACTCTTGCATCGTTAGTCTTTCAACTGGAATCTTCGGTGCAATCTGCGAGAATACAGTGTAGGTCTCTAGAGTCTTAGCACAGGACATCGGCACCCACAAATGTAGACCTAGATTATCTGCTCCATACGTTGAACTCCAGTAAAAAGCCCATACTCGATCACCTTTTCAGTCGACGCGGACATGACTTGGAATTCAGATATCTTCGTCCTTCGGTTCATATGATCAGGTCCCTTCACCGTTCCAGGTAAACTCAGTGTTGATGACGCAGAGCCTGTTTAAATCTATAACCAGCCCCCCTGCTTTCGTAACCCGTTCAAGCTCTAGCAGGAACTTGAAACTGCGCAGAAAGCGGACGTTCTAGTACGTTCAAGCAAGACGCAACATTGGAGCAAAGTAGTGTTAGATTATTGGAGATCAGACG
>DF237769.1:0-30556 GCA_000708835.1 Klebsormidium nitens | reverse complement strand
ACGTCCCACTGGGTATAGTAGTAGGTACCCTCCTACCTAGATAAGGTCCGGCCTCGCGAGCGCCAAGCACGCAACCGAGCGGGGCAGGTACCGTGACATGCGGCTGTGGTTGCAAACTCATCAGACACATGTTTCGTATCGGAGCCGTTATAGTGTGAGCACCGCCTGCCGAGCACCGACTGCTCCATTGGTAAACACTTAACCGGTCCGATCCGGCAAGTTGCAGCTTGTGGCAAGTTGCAACCCGGTCACGTCGGCGGTCGCGGCAACTGTTTCGCACGTCTGAGGTTCAATGGACCGTTCATCGATTGACAGTTGGCGCTCGGCAGTTGCTTCTTGAGTTAACTGAGGTTGTACCAAGTGTGACGTCAAGCCGGAGGGGTCACACCTCGGCGTTATCTCAGTTGTTGAAAGCCGACGGAGTTGATAAAATGCGTCGAAGGAGTTGTGGAATGTTGAAACCTATGAGCGATTCGACGAGAGAGGTGTTGGAGCTTTCTATTATTTCAGGAAATTGCGGTCACTCTTTCGGCAATGCGAACTCGCTGATGTCACGCGGACAGCTAGATTAATAGAGGACTGATCGGGAGTCAGAGCGGGACTCAGAGTCAGAGATCTCGTTCCAGCTAGAGAGCAGCTGTACTCGCCAGGGGGGCGGCGCCAGGTGTAGTGGATAGGGACGTGGTTGGAGATGCCAATGGCGCCGCTGCAGCAGTAGGCATTGCCCTTTCCAGGATCCTGTTCCTGTCCAGAAAGTCTCCCAGGGCTTCAAGGGAATAGGCACCTCAGCGATGTGCATTATAGACGGCGCCCGATCGTGTTTTGCACACGAGTTGGACATTCATTCTGCTATTCTTGCATTGTCTGCTGCATTACAATTGGCTCTTCTAGTTTCCTAATCGGGCTGGCAGCGGCCTCTGCTCGAGAATTGCTTGCTGAGAAGTCATTACAGGTCCAATTCTTTTCTTGCTACAAGAGATGGCCCTATCTCCAGGAGGAGGGGGTTCTGGGATGGACAACGATGCAGGGTGAGCGTGGGAGCACGTTTTACATAGGGTGGCACGGCTTCGATACAGGATTGGCGGGTTTGCTATCACTCATTGCAGGCACGACAGGGGCGATGCCCTGCGGGTGCTTGTCGACCTTGCAGATCTTGCTCCTTTCCATGGGTGCATTGCCTTCGAATGCCTGACTCAAGGATCTTTTCAGAGCGGTTTTTGAACTAGTCTGTTCCATTGCGCAGTCGCTAGTGTGCTTGTAGTCCAAAGCCTTGGTCACTTGGCAGGAGGCTGGAAATCGGAACAAATTGAGAAGCATGCGAGAAATGATTGGCCTCGATCAATCAACGGCCAGATCTTATCAGTCAGCTGTGCTGTTGATCTATCTTGAATCAAATCCAAATTGATTTTTCAAGCTGTCAAGGTGATCACTTCAGAAGCAGATAAGTGCTCCAAGGAAGCCTGCGTCCGCTGGTCTGCTCAGTACTTCCTATTCATTCTTGTTTCTTGCAATTGCAGAAAGCTTTT
This sequence comes from Klebsormidium nitens, assembly GCA_000708835.1. Classification (NCBI taxonomy): domain Eukaryota; kingdom Viridiplantae; phylum Streptophyta; class Klebsormidiophyceae; order Klebsormidiales; family Klebsormidiaceae; genus Klebsormidium; species Klebsormidium nitens. Next base: position 29,030 of record DF237769.1, on the reverse strand, counting down.
TGTTGGCGGAATCTCATGGGAGACCACCGAGGGTAAGTCTGAACTTTCACTTTGGGAATCAGAGTGTCGATAGAATCCAGCGCCCTCTTGAATGATATGTGGATGTGGCTTCTTTCAGTTCCATTACCGAAGTATTTCTTGGTACTGTTTGATTGGTTTGTGTTCGGAATTTGCAGAGCTTGAAGATAGGAGTAGCCGGTCTTAAAGATGTCTTCCCAATGAGAAGAGAGGCAGCGCCTGGTGGCAATACTTTCAGAACAGGGTCTGTTGAGAGAGCATTTGTTAAGCGCATTATTGCTGGCAAATTGTTAATATTTGTGCTTCGAAAAGGGTCAGAGTGTGAGGTACAGATCAGAGCAGATTGCGAAGAGGTGAAAGCCACCATCGGCGGTTTGAGGAGCTTTTCAGAAAATGATCTGATCAACGCAGTTCGGTCAGGTCGGGTGAATTTGTCAATAATTGTCATGTTTGACAATCTCACAGGATATCAATTTCATTGGCGACCAAGCCAGACAATTCGTTTTTGAATGCAGAGCGGCTGAAGCAGCACTTCGAAGCGTACGGCGAGGTTGTTGAAACAATCATCATGAAGGACAGGGCCACAGGCCGAGCGCGCGGGTTTGGATTTGTGGTCTTTGCAGACCCCAGCATTGCTGACCAGGTGGTGCAGGAGAAGCACACCATTGATGGACGCCAGGTGAGGATTCAAAAACTTTTTGACATTTGATTCTCGTGCGAGTAGGGTTGCACAGACTTGTGATCAGATGCGGTTGGATTGTGTGCTGCAGACAATGAGAGGCACTCCTTGATGAATACTCGGAGAAAGCAAAGGCTGATAGGCAGCAGCTTGCTAAGCTTAACTGAACAGGTTCTGGAGTTAGGGTGAATGGCAGCCGAAGATTTCAATCACATCCTTCAACTTCACTCTGTAAGAGCATCTTGTCACGTTGAGATTGCGCACTTGCTGAAGTCACGCTGAGATTGCGCACTTGCTGAAGTCATCATTCCAATACAACTAAAGTTGAAAGGTTGTGAGATGATGGCTTGCATCTCCAAAGTGAAGCAGGATCATGCCATTGTTTACAAGGCATGTGCCACAGATAGAACCGCAACGTCGACACCATGGCCATTGGCGGATTTGTTCTGCTCATGGTTGCCACCAGTAGACCTTCAGCGGTCCACCAATAAGGCCCATATATCCTCTAATTCACTCAGCGCGCCTCTCATTTGATTCAGCTCGCATAGCGCTTCTGCATCCAGGGCATCATATGCAGCTGAGAGCTCTGATATTGTGAAGGTCTCCTGATCCAGAGTGCCTTTTCTGCAGGTGGAGGCTAAGAAGGCTGTTCCCAGAGATGAGCAGCCTGGCCATCCTCGTACGTCCGGGGTTGGCCAACAGTTCAGGACAAAGAAGATCTTTGTAGGCGGGTTGGCTTCCACGGTCACGGAAGGTAAATTCCAAGTTGCTGTCCCATTTGGCTTAGCTCAGAGCGGCCAAACACTCGCACTTGCAACAGTTGAACCAGTCACTCTGAGCATAAGGCACCAGTGTTGGATGACGACCCCAGAACTGTAGAAAGTGCACTTGGCGGCAGTTGTCGATGCTGCCAAAGTTTACAAGAATGTGCTTTATAGTATTGATGAGTCAGGCCCCATGGCAGCAGGTCAAAATTCTTGAAGTGGCAAACGAAGTGGTGAAATTCCATCATCTGCAGAAGGTTTAAGGATTGCAATTAAGCTCACTGCTGACTGGAGTAAGGCATCCACTGCACAGATCAACTCTACTTGAACGCCTCTGACAACTACTGCGAGAGTGATCTGCCGTTTGTAGATGTTGACAGTCTCTGGCTTTGGTTTTTTGCCCAGTCATATTTGGCTTGAAAGAGGGTGATAAGTAGTTCTGAGGAGGTTCAGAGGCTCAGCCCTTCCATCCAAGATCAAGTGACTGATTCCAATTGCTGTGTGATTGCAGAGGACTTCCGCTCCTACTTTGAGAACTTTGGCACCATCACCGACGTTGTGGTCATGTACGACCACCAAACGCAGCGGCCGCGCGGGTTTGGCTTCATCAGCTTTGACCAGGAGTCGTCGGTGGATACAGTGATGGAGAAATCATTCCATGAGCTGAATGGAAAGACGGTGAGTGCCAGTTGCGTACCTTCTTATTTTTCCATGTTTTTAATCAGAAACGAAATAGAGGAGAAGATCATTGGGAGTGAACCTCACCTGATTGCCTTGAAGGGGCCCAACATAAGGGGGCAGCATTCTGCTGGCTAGGAAGTGTTGCCAGATCACCTTCGTAGGCTTGCAGATGCATCTTGCGCTGATCCACACCTTTTGCTAGAGTATGAAGTATCGAAAGCACTTTTCCGAGTGTGGCCATGAGCTCTACTCAGCAGTTGCTTGGCTGAAGCAGGAAGAAAGGTTGCACCATTGTTGACAGATCTTACTCTCGGCGCTCTTGCCCTTAGAGAGAAGGTGGGGGCTGACGTTTTCTGGATGGAAGCTATCAATTCGATTTAGCAGCACTTTGCAGATAGCAAAGACAGTGTTACCTGTGAATACCAACCTTTGACATTGTTCACGTTTTAGGTCGAGGTGAAGCGCGCCATTCCAAAGGAACTGTCTGGTCCAAGCCCAAGCCGGGGGGGTGCGTACGGAGGGGGGCGAGGGGTCAGTCCTTATGGGGGTTACGGGGGCGGTTACGGGAGTGAATACGGAGGCCGTGGGGACAGGGGCGGTGTATATGGCGGCAGGGGTTATGGGGCTTACAGCGGAGGTTATGGTGGCTATGGTTTGAACGGCGCTGGAGGGAGTGGCTATGGTGGCGGTGCGGGGTATGGGTCCGGTTATGGGAGCGGCGGCAGTGGCTATGGCAGTGCATACGGCGCGGGAGGCTATGGTGGAAGCTATGGTGCCGGGTCGTCAAGCAGGTGAGGAAAACATAAAGCCTAAAGTATAAAGCTCGTGGTTCTTTGTAATGGAATCTTGTAAGGGTGGGGTGCTGTATGGCGTCTGATTTTTTGCTGATTGCGTTTCACTTAAGCTATGTTTTGTCGGCAGAAGGTTGCTAGAATGTTCTCTTCTTTCGAAAGCGCAGAGCTGTCTTGATTGTCAAAGGCGATGTACGCACCACCCGGCTACCTCAGCGAACTTCGAAGCGGAAGTCCTTTGCGCAAGGCCTGGTTGAAAGCGGGCGTCCAAAAGCCCTTGTCCCCAGAGTCCCGACATTGTCATCTTAGAAGTGCACCTTTTCGAGTTTCGAGTTTCGAGTCGGCCTCCAATCAGCTTGTTCAAATTGTCCCAACTTTCCATGCTGCAGGTATGGCGCAAGCAGTGCGTACGGTAGCGGTGCCTACGGGGGTTCCGGCTGGGGCGCGGGCACTGGCGCCTCCGGCGGCAGCTCGGCGTATGGCTCCTATGGGGCCAGCGGCTATGGTGGGGCCGATGCGTACGGATCGTCTGCGGGTGCGTATGGCCGGCGGGGCGGGAGAGGTACAGGCCAAGCCTGTGTCACTCATTCTACCTTCTCTCTTCCTTTTGTCTTTTGTTGCTTGGATCCATTTGAGATTCCAACTTCGCTGCAGATTACACTGACGATCAAGGTTGCGGGATCGCCATCTTTGTTCAGTTGCAATCAAGGTGACTGTGGGCCATCGCAGAGAGACACCCCCCTGCCAGTCACTCATTGAAGCAGAGAGGGGTGCTCGATTGTGCCGGTCTTATCAAGATTCCAAAACCGTTCGTAAGTCGCAAGGCGTCCTGGTTGATCTTTTTCCTGGCGCAGCATAGGGATCGGAGGCCAACCGAAACGTGTCTGGAGTTTCCACCAGTTTCTTGTGTCTCCTGCTCAAAGTTCACGATTGACCGTGTCGCATGGTTCTGCTGCCCGTGTGCAGGTGGTGACGCGGGGTACGGCAGTGCTGGGTATGGCTCAGCGGGCGGCAGCACTGCCAGTTACGGCGCGTCAGGGTATGGCGGATACGGTGGCTACGAGCAGGGCTTTGGCTCCTCGAGCGGCGGGACGGCGGGCGCCTACGGGGACGCTTCTTATGGGAGCTATGAGGGGTCGGGACGGGCAGGCCAACGCGGGTCGGATGCGCGCTTCCAATCGTACACCAGAGATCGGTCTGCCAGCTAGGGCAGCATACGGCGGAATGAGTCTCCCGACTGGATGAGCCTTAGGGGCAGCAAGGTTGTAGGGGTAGGGCGGGCTTCAAGTTGCTTCAAGTTCGCTATTCGGGACAGCTGGCACGGAGGCTGGTAGTTGTAGGATGAGGTGCATCCTGCCGGGGTTGAGGCGGGGGCGAGAGGCAGGGTGCAATAGCGCACACTCGTGGCCTTAGTTTGTAAGGAGAATCATGTTCATCGAGAGGACTCTGCTAACGTACCTACTGGTATTGTGCTGGCGCCACAGTAGTCGTGCATCTGCTGTTGCAGAACAGCGTCTGCAGAGGGATGCAATTCATTGCGAGCACCTTGCGGGAGAGCGCTAGCTTGGGAGCACACGGGACTCGATCCGAGCTGGTTGTGCGCCAACGCTGTGGTACTCGACGGCATTTGAATCACACATCTTGGACAATATATAGATAGTCGGTGTAGTGATAAAACTATCGTTTTTGAGTGTTTGATCCGAACATTTTGTTGGGATGTTAGATAGCGTTCGAGCGTCCGTAGTGTATCTGCCATTCTTTGAGGAAGTACGCTATACAGTGGTAAGTCAGCATTCCTGTTGTAATTTCTATTGGCTTGGCTAAGGCCAGTATTTGCAACAACAGTTCAGCCAGTGTATAAGAATTAGAGAATGTTTTACCACAATTTGATACAGCTACTTTTCAAATTTCACGAACCGAGTCTCTTAGTGACTTGGAATAAAGAGACTTCTATAAGTTGTGTAAGTCTTTCGATGGTTTCAACCATCCTTTCCTCCGCGCACTACTCAACTTCAGCTTAAGACGTTTTCCTGATCGAGTCTGCGCAGCACAGAGGAAATTGTGTGCATACTATCAACCTATAATGCATGGTTCGGCGGTGCCAGGGTTCTGAGCGTTTCGAGCTGCGCACCGCACAGCGCCTGACCATACAATTTGATATACATGGTACCTTTCGAGTCGATATTTGATTCCAACATGAGTGCAATGATGCCAGTCGGACATGTTTCGGGTATTGAATCACTTCTGATTAATTCGCCAGCTAAGCATCACAATTAGGTTTGCGATCTAGCCATCTGCAACACGGACTGGGTTGAAGCACGGTACGTCTCGTAATTGAGTCCGGCAACATTGATCGCGAATCCAACATGCCATGATACTCGGTGATATTGCGCGGCGGCCCACCACTCGATCCGGGCATGCTGTACATCAGTACGTACGCGGACGGCACAGGCAAAAGTCGTGAGAGTGCAATGATGCACAGACTTAGCCTGATATGGTGAGGATCGGCCGAGTTATATATACCTTACATAGCATGCATGGCACCGAGAGACTTTGTAACCTGGATCCCGCATTTGCCATCATTGCAGCAACATTGCAACCTTTGGCATTGCACCACCATGTATAGTTAGGCTGATTAATCATTCGCAGGCTGGCTGAATTGCGGCATATTCTCAGCACGAATACGAAAATCGGAAGGGAGAATGTATCGATCAGCGAAAGTTTCAACGAGTAGCCGATTACCAAGTATAGATCCAAATATATGAGAAGATGGTCTGCTTAAACCGACAAAGTATTCAATGCGGTCGGAGTGGAAGGGGCGTACATCAAGGGTGAAACTGCAACAGATGGCAGTTTGTAAGAACCGTCCCCAACCAATTTAGGGCTTTGTCATCTTCACTTGTCTTTCGCAGTGTCTGGTAAGGGCATGCCAAAGACAGTTTGGCCCGTTGGTCGAGGTGGTGAGAAACCGAGCAACTTCTGAACGTTGGGTCTCAGCGCCGCTCCGGCGATGGCGTAAAGAAAGACCTGCAGGCAATGAAAGTGCCGCTCAGCTCCTGTCACTGTCGATTAACAGCGAGTTCAAGCCCGTTATAGAGTAGCAACGCAATCTAATCGCTGCAATGATCAGCACAGCCCACCTGGTAACCGAAGGATGCACGCCTCTGTTTGTCATTTCTCGCACGGGTGAGATGCATTAGAAGACGAGCGCACAGAATACAATCGCTTGGAATAGGTCCCTGCCAGCTGCAAACAGACAGCAATTCCCTAGCTTAAATGCCGACTTAACCAAAGTGAGACATCACAAGCGAGGATGGAGAGCAGCGGTCAGAATCCAATCAAGCTCGCCAGTACAAGGACCTCCAGAGTTGGCGTTTCGGATTGCCGAGGGCCTAATACCGACCTACGTTGGCAGCGGGATCAGCTTTTCCACATGATGTTCGACCAACTTTGCTCAGGAACGTCTGCAAGCAAGGAGTGCTACTAAGCTGTTTGTCGGCCTCACCATCGAGCAGTCGGTAAAGTCCTCCCCCGGGAGGTTGCGATGCGAGAGCGCCCGGAAGATGACAAATGGCGTGAACGGGAGCTTGGCAACCATCTTGCCGTCGAACCTGGGGGTGACATTGATCGCTTTTGAGGATACAGATTTCTGTAAGGACGACCAAGTTGCAAAGATAGTTGTGGCGCGCATTTAGACAAACTTCATGCTGGAAAGTACAATCCCTCTGACTCTGCCCGATCAGCTGAGATGGCAAGGTGTGCGGCTTCCGTGGGGTGCTCATGAACCGACTCTGCGAACTACGCAGAAAACAAAAGCTTTCTCTACTCTCTTCTTTGAATGCTACTCTACAATTGGAAGATGCTCACGGATGTTTATGCACGTGTCAGCAGAATAATCGTAACAGAATGCCACCTCTAATCAGTGAATTGAAATTCTTCCCCAGCGAAAACAAATCACAGAGACTGACGAGATGTGTGCCGCTCACAGGGTGTTCATGATGCTGAAGACGATGAACATGATGCCATAGACAATGATGCTGGTGCGGAACCGCGTGGCGGAGAGCGCCTGGTTCGTGTTTTTCAGGTAGCTGTCCACCCGGTCCATCTTCTTGCTCTTGCCCTTTGCCTTCACCACCGCCGCCGGCTGCCCCTTCATCACCTCCACTGCAGTGACCAGAAGGGGGCATGGCAAGTTGGCCGTCTTAACCGTCTTTGTGTTAACCTGAAGCTTTGAAAATCATAACTCTGATGAATTGGGGCTCCTTAAAGCATAGGTATAAAGTAGGAAGTATACTGCTTCCTGAATTTATCCACACCAGCAAAGAGAAAGAAGTTGTGGCTCTTGACCACGTTTTTAACGTGCCTGGTATGGACGACCATAAAACCAGAAGAACAGCGCTGGGGAATGCATGACCAAAGTGTGGAGTAGGCGTTCGCCACCGCCTTTCCACGGCAAAGGCAAACAAGCTATGTGTCTTGAACTTCCATAACTAACCTGCTTTGACAGAGCAAGCTTGCGGCTTTCGACCTTCAATGTGTTCCAAAGCCTAAACCTGATGTTAAGCAGTGGCAGCGGTGGTAGAAGCAGGCGTGACCAACCAATGACCAGCTTCGTTCTAGACCCCCTTCACCTTCTTTTAGGAGTCATGCCATACTCTTGTTCCAGAGCCAGTCGCTCGTTACGGCAATATTTTCAGAGTTTGGGGATGTCGAAGGCCAGTCGGATAGTCCCTTTTGAAACCAGTGGTAGTGACTACTGTGGGGAATAACCCTCGGCACTTCACCTATTCTCAAGAAATGGTGGCAAAAAGTAGGAATGGTTTTTTTGGGACCGTCACAGAGAAAGCAGAAGTGGAATGCAGATTTGCCGAGCTGAACAACTTGCATCCCAGAGGAGAAGAGTGGGCACGTCTGATTGCCGACTTTGCTAGGTCCTGATCCCTCAACTAGACCAGCAGAAGCTCCAATCAGGATCTTCACCCATGTGTTCGAGAGACCTCTCCTCCCCTGAACTCACCTGAGCTGTTCATTACAGCAACCACCGTATAATCAAGCAGAAGCTGTTCGAAAGAAACAAGGGACCTGAGAACAGACTCACATTTCTTGGTTGCCTTGTCGATGTTGGATCGCAAGTTCTTGTACGTTGCAGTCCGGTACACAAACAGCCAGTTGACCGCCTCGCTGAAAAGTGCAGAACCAAGAGCAATCAAGAGAATTAGCCAGCCCTCCGTGTAAGCCATTCTGGATAAACGGAGGCCACCCTTACACAGACAGGTTTGGCAGGTGATCAATGCACCACGACGGTTGCGCAGATCACATGAGCAGGTCAGCTCTCAATGCCTGCTCCTTCCCACCACCATGTCTTGAGCCAACTCCTTCAATCCTTGTTAGCAGGATTGCTCTCGAGTCTCGATTTTTAGCGGCCTGGCGAGGCCTCCATAATTTCTGCAGCAGGACACACTTCACAGATCTCCAGATGGTGGGTACCTATGACGAGGCGAGGCGCTCAAGTGTCTACCAGTGTTTGGGTTGATATCAAGTTTGTTTAAACCCTGTTGAAGACGCCTGCGTATCGGGGCCTCAAAGAGTAAAGACTGATAACCCAAAGTCCAACACTGACAGTGTCCCTTCGAAGTTCAGAGTCGCATGCAAAGCAAACCAACCTTTTCTTGCTTGAACGGAAGTTGGACTCGGAGCTGTGGCGGTGGCGAGTTGAAAACCTCCACAAGAAGAGCACTCTGTGAAGCGCTGCAAAAGTCACGAGGAGAGTTTGCCACCTTTGGCTGCTCTAGATTTGCAGCTCACATGGCCGCCCCGCTCGATTTTCGGCACCTCGACGAAGGGGTGGGGCATCAGAAGCGAAGGAAACGAAAAGCAGAGGAATGGGAAGAAGAGCAGCAGGCAGCCAAGAGGGTGCCAGTGCCCATGGAGGAGGACACGGGGGCGGTCGCCGCAGTAGCAGAAGAGAAATCTTATACGGGAACTCTAGGGGGGCGGGCATCGGGCAGGAAATGGCGGGCGGCGGTGTCAGAGCGGACGTCGTCATTGAAACGGAATGGCACGGCGGTGCTGAAGACTAGTTGGGAGAAGAAGATGCAGCTGAAAGCGCAAGCGAAGTCCTTCAAAGTGAGTACTTGGTTCATGTCACCAAGTTCAGATTACCCTGCAGTTGGTGGTAACGGTTTGGTTAGTATCTTCCGATTAGCTCTTCAGGAAATAGTCAGATTGCAGACTCTGCGTCTGATTTTATGCCCACCTACAGCTGCACTTGATATTCAGTAGTCTGTGATTTCGGAGACGTCATACCAAGTCTTTTCTTCTTTTCCTGCACCGGTCCGTTTTGTGTTGATAGTAATTCTTGAGCATCAAGTTGCATACGACAGATTCTTCAAGCATCGAGTTTCGGACGTCACTGTTTATATGGAGAACACTGCTGTAAGCATTAGGGGTTCTGGACCTTGTCAGTAATTGTCTTTGGTGCCCCTTTGCCTTGCAGTCATCACATTGTGAATTCAAAGCAGTGACGTCATCTGGGGGGCCTCACTGTAATCCTCTTGTTCTGCAGGAAAGAAAAGAGGTACTCAAGGAGACAATCCGAAGTAACAAGCAGGTACGTGGAGAGTCATGCTGTGACACACTACTGCATTTTGATGTAGTATCTGTTGGCGATGGAAGGGTGGTGCAGATCTGATGTACAGGTGCACCAGCTGGAGTCTGTCTCAACCTGTCATGTATAAGTCGTTCTTTGAAAGAACCACTTTCCAGTCTGTTTTTTGTTGAATCTGTAAAGTATGGGGTGCATGGCCGCATCCTATTGTGGCTGTACTTCACTTCAAAGCCAATTGTTGCTTTTTGTTTATTTTGATATCTACCTCCTCACTGGGCTTGATCCTCTTACCACTAATCGGAGACTTCGTCAGTAAACAAACGGTGAAGCACTGGCGAAGGGCTTATCGGTGTTGGAGATCATTCAGAGGAGCGTACTTTAGCAGTTCTAGTCTCAATCTCTCCGCAGTACTCTTTGAAGCCTCAAGTAAAAGGTTTTGTTCGAGCCAAGTTCCTTGTACCGAATGTTCATCAAAAGATCAATCATGGAATCAAACACTTCAACGTTTCAAATCTCGAACAATGGCAATTGAAGACCAGAGATTGACGCAAATGGCATTGTCTGTCACAAGAAGCCTGCCATGACAGCTAGGCATTAGTTTGACAAGGTGCTGGAGCTTGGAGATTCATACAGCTGGTCATGACGTTTTCCTGCAGGCTAAGCGGGCGCAGGTCGCGGAGCGCAAAAAGAGGAAAGAGGAGAACGAGCTGAAGAGTCTCGTCGTGCAAAAGGTGAGCGGTGTCGATCGTCCACTAGTTGAAATAGCAAGTAGGCCGCTGGTTGCTGGTGGTCTGAATTTCTTTTTGGTTGTCTGGCTGGGCTTGGCTTGTTTCGACATCCTGATCTCAGGTCGCCCCCGTTTGTGGATTTATTTATTGCTGGTTGTCTGCGCATGCTTTCAGGCGAAACCGATTCGAAATCTTCACGTGTTGTATTTGCATGGCCGCTTTGGTTTTGAAGAGCCTGCGTTGTATCATCTTGCATGGCGTTTGTGGTGCTTGCTTGTGTTGGTGATGCAATTTTATCATTGATCAGCCGGATGGGCAGATTTGTTTGCAGGGGGTTTTGCCATTTACTGTTAGTATGCGGTTTGTGTTTCCTCACTACGTTGACAGTAGCCTGTGGCTAGGTTGTGATTGATTGAATCAAAGGCGCCTGCATGCTCCAGATTCAAGTAAAACTTCGAATAAGTCTGCATGTCCTGAATTTGGGGCTGAGACTCAACCCGCGTAATCAGAGCGTGGGGCTGTTTGTGCTCTCGACTTTGCCTTCGATTCATGCCATCTCTCAAGGTCCCACCGGCATGGGACCTTAGATGGATGCAGTGTCCCCTGTGATGTGGTTGTTTGCAGCTCATTTTCATTTCTGGCAACTGATGATCAAAGTTTTGCAATTGTTTGCTCAGCTTATGCTGGCTTGAATTTGCACCTTCCCTGATGAGTTGATTGATCTGTTTGCAGATTACAAACCCAAAAACCATAAAGAAGATGAAAGCCTCCAAAAAGCAACGGAAGTTGTTGCGGACAGCTGCGGGTACATGATACCAATACACGTGATTGGTGTAACAGATGATTTGCGAACATTGTGTTCACTGTTTACCGCCGATTTGCCATTTAAAGCTATTGTGACATAGGGGGCACATGTTGAGCCGCAATCACTGTAGTATCTGGTTCCACTTGCCATGATGCACGTTAATCTAAGTATCTTTCATGTGCGATAGCATGGTGCTTTTAGTCTGCTGCCGAGTTTGGATATGAATAGTCAATATCACCACATATTTTAATAAGGCAGTAGCTTACTGAAGTTAGGCAGGAATGGGGGAGCCAGCACTCTCTCGCTCGTGCAAGTCGATCCGAGTAGCAACTAATTTATTTCAATTATTTATCGCACTCGATTTAATTGCACATTCTCTTCATACTATATTTTGTTCCAAGTGCAGGACTACCAGTTTGAACGCATACCTGTAATGAGCATTTCAACCTGAATTTTATATCATCCTCAAGTATGTAAATTGCGTATTTTTTTAGATGGAACTGTAGAATGATAATAGAAACACCAAATGTATACCGGTACAATGCTTATGACAGGTATACAAATGGTTGCCACATTCACCAATTGATGGTGCTCAGAACTAACGACCTATTTCTTGTAATTATGGTGAGTAATGCGGCCATGGTCATTGGTCACTGATTTTTGCAGTAAAGTATCTCACACAAACATGAAGACACAACCATTGGACATGAAACCATCTTGTTCCAAAGATAATATAATATTCCAAAGATCCGATGGAAACGACCACATAAACAAAGCTCATGTGCAAACCATTTATTGTTGACATCCCATAAGCCCAATGGAAGGCCACAAATCAAGGCTCGTATGCGAACTTGTCGAAATAATCTGTGCAAAAACTGCTGTGTAAGAAAAAGGGAGCATGAACATGACAAAAGCTTTGTGTTAACAATAGCGATAATTCAATGTACGGACGACTATCAAACCTCTATCAACCAGCTCTTCTATGCATGCCACTTGGCACACCAAATCTGTACAGTACCTGTCTTGGTCAAAACACACCAATCGTCCACCAGTGAACCTCAGCCGCGGACATCCCCATCCAATGAATGTACCTTAGAATAAGTGCATCAATCCACTTTCTAGAAGCAGGCAAGTTCTATGGGTAGCCTAAGCATGGCTACTTCTTGGGGAATGCAGAAACCGTCCTTGTCGAAGCTGGCCTTGCTGCGGTTTTCATACTAGTTGCAGTCCCCATTTGCGCGTCTGTTCTAAGGGATGAGATGCCAGTGCCTCTACTGAAGACACTGGCACCACTAACAGCCCCAGCTGCAGCCCCTCTCGACGATGATGGTCGAATGAATCTTGACATTCGGTCTATCCTGTATCCTCCGTTTGAAGATGACCCTGTCCCCTCATCTGCCCGAATCTTGATAGGAATAGGCACCCCAGTGCCACCCCCTCCGCAACTGTTGCACTGCATCTCCCCTGAACCTGCGCAAGTACTGCACCCAACATCCCCGTCTGACCACCTCTGGCAGAAGCACGGCACACGGCCTCGCCCATTGCAGGTAGGACAACGGTTGTAGTCTGCCTGTTCTCTTTGTCGCTGCAAAGAATGGAACATAGATGGAGCTGTCAGATCATGAATCTTGACGCCGCATGTCTCAAATCTTCTGATCGAGTCATCTATCCAATTCTGCTCAAACCCCTTTCTACGGTGCTGCTCGGCTTAGCACCAGCATGCAGCTGCGACTTTGACTTGCAATGATCGCACTATACCAATGCGAAGACATCTGCAAGGGACACCAAGGAAAAATTTGCAAGAGGCAGCCAGTTTCATAAAAGATAACCCCACAGCAGAAAAACAGAAACCCCAGGAGAGTCACAACCCTGTTCTGAGGAAGAAAGATGGACTCCAGCAACACCCCTCCTCAGATCAAACAAAGACACAGGTCTCCTGCACCTCCAAATTTTACATAAAACAAGGCTCTGGCGAAAAATCTGGGGCAAAGACATAGAGTAGTCTATCTGAGAATCGTCTGATAAAGCTACCATTCAAGCAGATCCACATATGACTCATGTCTTTGCAGGACCTAACCTGACCCCCTTCAGTACCAACATGCTTCAATCCCGTTAGCTTAATCTCTCAAGACCTCGCAGGTTGCACAATGAACTGCAAGCTGAGAAACAAGCTCAAACAACCAACCAAGGCTCTGCGAATAACCTGATGCAACCCCATGCATACACTGCAAGCTGAGAACAAGCTCAAGCGACCAACCAAGGCTCTACAACAACCTGATGCGACCCCATGCATACAGATGAGCCTCGTGCAGAGTCGAAAGAAAGAGCAGAAGACATTAAGCACAGGATTAATTCCTGCGGCACAGACAGATAAGGGAAAGGAAGGTGCAAGGACTCAAGATGCTCACCTCCTCCCAATCCAGAAAACTTTTCAGCAGGACTCCCCCAGCCAGCAGACCGGCAGTGGCAACCCCCTGCACCACAACTGGGGCTACGAGCACAGCTGGCATGCTGTTTCTTCTTGATCTTCTCTTTTGTGCAAGCCTGAGAAGCAGAGAAGCTGCCTATCTCTACAAATTGACTTGGCGCCGTTCTTTGCCTCCTTGTAACTCTTCTTTTGCTACCGCTACCTCACAAAAGCACTGTGGAGCACTTCTGGCAATGTAAAGCTGGAAGGCGAGCTGAATGTAAGGTGTCCTACAATCTCCTTCACTGTTCCTCGCGAACCTGTCTATCCAGATTCCGCCAGTTCCGTTTGGAAGCAGCTGCGCCCCTTTCCCCCTTGGTTGCTTCTTCCTCTTACATGCGCTGGTTTCAGGGAGGATCCATGCCAGCCGTCAACGTCATGCGCGTTCCTTCAAGCTTGGACAGCTCAGGCGGGGCGCGAAGTCACGACCGCCATACGCCGGCCACCCAAATGCAGGTGGCTTCTGAGAGGGACACACGTTTCCATGCTTGTGGTCGATGGCAGATCTTTGATCCATCGGGCGGCATGCAATGAACCACCTCGGCTGTCACTTTCTGGGTAGCAGGTGCTTATACATACGCTATTGATTTGGCGCGGAAGTGACGTGCCCGGGCAGGAGATCGAAACCGCACCGTGGCCAAAGCTGAAGTCAAACAAGCTGCGCACCGTGCGCACTGCGCAGTGTGTGCATGCCTGCTGGATGACATTGCATTCGACTCCACGCAAGGGCTGGGAAAATCGGTTGGGGATTGTGCTGACCATGCGCGCCTGTACGTTTGCAGATCTGCTTGAGAGAACTGAGTTGGGCGTCGCATAACCGCCTGTCGGCTACGCCAGGGTACGCCTTCCGCTGTTTCGGACCTTGCTGTTTCTTCTCACCCCACAATCAGATCTAAGATATTATTGCCCTTGCGCACCCGCGATCCTTCGAACTCGTGAAGTGAACGGCTGTCGATCGAAGCTCTGATACAGTGGTTCCGAGCTCTTCGCGCAAGATCTCAACTAGGTAGGGCGAGGTGAAGTGCGATCTTGAAAACTGCGTTCCAATGCTGACTTGGTGAGCTGGCATGCAGGGCGCCAGGCTTGCGCATGAACGGCAGTCTAGGTGGCCTGGTGGGAGAGGTCCAGGGAGCGCGGAGTGGCATTGGTGGACATTGCCAGGGCGCCAGAATGGCGCCTTCCATCCTGTGGATAGCCTTGGCCGTCACCTGCTTGAAGCTCCTGTTGGTGCCGTCTTACCACAGCACTGACTTTGAGGTCCACCGTAACTGGCTGGCCATCACGCACTCCCTGCCCGTCAAACAGTGGTACCTTGATGAAACCTCTCCCTGGACCCTCGACTACCCTCCCCTCTTTGCCTGGTTTCAGAAACTGTTGGCCCTCCCTGCGCCTCTAGTTGACCCTCTGATTGTGGACGTGAAGAAGGGGTTGGAGTATGATGCCCCCATGGCGGTTTTGTACATGAGAGCGACAGTCATGCTGAGCGACGTGCTTTTGTTCTTCGCCGTGCACAACTATGCGTGCAGTCTTCCAGCAAGCAAGCGAGCGCTTGCCGCTGGTGCGGTCATTTTCTCCCCAGGTCTCATCATGGTCGACCACATTCACTTCCAGTACAACGGCGTTCTGCTGGGGCTGTTGATTCTGAGCATTGGCTTGATCAAAAGCGGGCGGGATGTGCTTGGTGGTGTTCTTTTTGCGTCCCTGCTGTGCAGCAAGCATCTCTTCATGGTTGCGGGACCTGTCTATTTCGTGTACTTACTACGCCACTACTGTCGAGGGCCTCGGAAGTTTGTCCGCTTTGTCGTGTTGGCGGCATCCGTGCTGTCAGTGATCGGGGCAGCATTTGGACCCTTTGTATATTACAAGCAGATACCGCAAGTGATGTTGCGGTTGTTCCCCTTTGGCCGGGGGCTGACGCACGCTTACTGGGCGCCAAATGCATGGGCTTTGTATAATAGTGCCGATAAGGTGATGTCAGTGGTGGCACGGAAGATGGGACTAAGGGTGGCGGAGAGGGCAGGGGCACTTACTGGGGGATTGGTCGGGGAGTCTGGCGGACATGTTGTTCTGCCTGAGGTAAGCAACTTACTTTGTTGGCGTGGTATGCGAAATCTGTGCGGCTTGAAGGTTGGTCTTGCTTCCTCTTACCCGAGGTAGCAATACTGATCTGAAACAATTGAGACGGCAGACTGTAAGACAGCTGAATTTCTGCCATGAAAAGCCTTCATTTGCTCTACGCGCGCGTGAGCTTGATTTAGGTTGCTTAGCGTTCTTGCTTGCAGTGCACCGCTGTGAGTTGGCTTGCAGTGCACCGTCGTAAAGTGAATCGACCTATACATTTCCTTGCTGAGATCTGGCATAAAGTCTAGCCTCCCTTTGTTACCACTGAGGGGAAGTCTGTATAGTATGCCGGTTGTTGAAGAATCAGGACAGAAAAGGAATTGCGGACTACTTACCCTGCGAAAGGTTTTTGTGTGTCTGTTTCTCTGGACTCAGAGTGGTCGTTTAGGACCATTTGGCCCCTTGTTCGAAGTCGCTATTGATTCCTTATCCAATTGGGGATTCCCTCACATTGGAAATATGGAGGCCCGATTCTGGAAGGATTCAACATCTCGATTCCGATTCTTTTGACCTACGAAATACGAATCCTCAAAGGCAACGTCCTGCATCAACCTTTTCTATAAAGCCGATCATCTTTATAAACTCCCTACTCAAGCCTCTCTACTCAAACACAGATCTCGAAGTCCTGATATTGCACCTGATCACATTCCCACAGTCCATGCCACTTGCCCGATTATGTACCACAGATAGATTGGACGCCTTTCCACCCCCCCCCCGGTCAAACGTATGCGCAGGTGACCCCCCTCTTGACCGCCCTTCTGGTGCTGCTGTCCTTGCTCCCCTGCCTCGTGCGCATCTGGCGCAACCCCCGCCCTTCCGAGTTCCTGCGCTGCGTTGCGTATTCGTACTTATGCGGTTTTATGTTCGGGTGGCACGTCCATGAAAAGGCGATCCTGACGGCCGTCGTGCCTCTGGCGCTTTTGGCGGTGGAGTCTCCGGAAGAAGCGGGCCGCTACTTTTTTCTCTCTACGGGTGAGCCGAAGTTGGTTCGCATCCTGGCGTTTCATCTCAAGGCTTCTCTCAGTCATCTTATTCGAATTGAAAAGTTGCGGTCGTTTTCATCGAATCGAAACGTTGCGGAGGTCTCTCTTTGGCTTGCTCATACTTGTTGCAGACCCTTCGGGTAGGTCGATCGATCTGGCAGCTTTTACCATGTAGTTTTGAGTCGGATCTGGGACATACTTTTGAAGTCGAAAGTTCGGGATCTAGGCGTCAATTCCGCGACTCCAAGGCGTTGCACTCTTATTGGCCGCTCTTCAAAATCCTACACTTGTAACCTCTGTTTTCCGATCGTTCACAGCCTATAAGTTGGCAACTTACCTTGAAGCAGCACGGATTGTCAGCTTTGGCCGCACTGCTTCACGTCGTTTCGTGTCTTTTTCTGCAGTGGCGCACTTCTCGCTTCTCCCGCTCCTCTTTGAGCCCCGCGAGTACCCCATCAAAGTCCTCCTCACTGCGCTCTACTGCCTTGCCACGTCCGCCTGCCTCCAGGACCACTTCTCCGGATCCTCAGACAATCCCCAAAGTTCAGAACCGAAGACCGCTAACTTGATGTCAGCAAAGTCGCCGGACAGGTCAGAGGTGACGTCAGGATGGCCCGAGCACGACGCACAGGTCAGCGGTGGTGAAGGTACAGAGGCGAGGAAGCAGGGATTGCTGACGTGGCTTGAGCGGGGTTACCTTATAGGGCTTGTCTTCGTTGAGTTGTACGCGAGCTGGGTCCATCCAGCGCTGCTCGGCGGCAAGCTTCCCTTCCTGCCGTTGATGCTGGTGTCCACTTATTGTGCTTTGGGGATAGCGTATGCCTGGGTACTGCAGCTAAGACTGGTTGCGCGGACACCAAGCAAACAGAGCATGCAGTGAGTGTGTGACGGATCCTGCTTTCACTTACCTAATCGTTGTGTTTGGACGTTTTTTGCGGGTATTTGAGCCGCAATCGCAGCGGCCAGCTTCAGTGCCACCATGTGCTTCGAGTGGCAACAAACCATTGAGCTTTTGAGTCATGGTTCGAAAAATGCCCGGCCCATGTGGGCGGCTGCGCTGCTCGTAATTTACTGGTCGACCGGGTCAAGATTCGGTTGAGGTGCACCGTAGCCAACTTGTTTGCATGGTAGCTTCAGCAAAGCGTGAGTGCGCAATAGCGATAAGCGTCGTAACCTAAGTTTACTGGCAATGCAAGTGCTATCTAAGTTTGAAATCTGCAGTCTTCGCTTATACCGAAAAAGTAAAACTGAGCGCGCAATCGAAGTTTCCAATTACTCATATTTGCAAGTTCGCATGTATCATACATACAGTTGGATAGTTGTGCGACGGTGCGCACATCATCACTCAAGCATGGACTAGCTATATCCAACTTTGTGTAACTATCTAGCTAATGTAAGTATCACGGCCCCGGGCGGGGTGCTATCGCGCACATGCACTAGGCCGTATACGTGCATAAGCCATACATGTGCCGGCACGCAAGCCTGTACGAGGCGGCAGGTGCGCTTCTATAGCGAGTCTGATGCAAACACAACATGAAGTATAAGTGACTTGCGGGCTCTTAAGCAGCCACCATATACGGTAAATCACAGCTAGCTTGGCACTCAGTGAAGTCAAGGGCAGCCGCCGGCCATGTGATGCGAAAGCGCACCGGGCGCCGCGCGCACAGGCTAAGTTAAGCGTGCAGCATCATTGCACTACCGTACATGATAGGCGCCCATAACTTGGCCATAGAGACCGGGACGGTCTTGGCAAAGGATAGCTCGAAGTGAAAGGAGGTTATTAGTTTGTAACTCGGGCAAAGTCGAAGACGAACTTCATTTCGTTTTCGACTGTTCGCGGCATATTGCAACCTAAGAACCGAGTTTCCATTCATCTTTGACGGCCACCATGAGCAAATAGACGCCTAGACGATCGAGTTTCTGAACCTACAGGACAGTTACGCTATAGGCCGGTTCATTCATCTTAGCAATCAAAGGAGAGCTAGTATGATGCAAGGACTCAATAGATAGATTCGTCGACTAAGCCGATCACGTGGCTCCGAACCGACGTTAATAATGATAAATAAATAAATAAATGCATATTGCAATATGGTCTAATGAAGCTCTCGTGCAAATAACATGCCAAGGTACCGTGCACTCAGTATCGATCATGGAGCAAAGTGAGACTCATATCCGTTGACTCATTGACTCAAGATATCATATTCGTTTCGGTGGCACAATTGCGTCTGATCATTAGTATGTCTAGTCAGTGGCCATGTGATCAAACAATTGATGCCTGCAGGAAATGGTCGGATACAGCCAGACTCTTACAGGAAAAACGCAAGGACTAGTACACACGCTTGTCCATGGGCCGTTAAGCTGCCTGCTGCGCCCGCGCCAGTGAGTATATTCAAATTCAGTTCCACGAATCGTACTATTTTTTTCTTGCCACGGTGGCGCTTTTGTAGGTACTAAAAATCAAGACGGCCCCGTATTTGCCAGATTTTAAGGGGCACGTTCAATGCCTTAGGGGCCTAATAACTGATCTAACTTATTGATAACAACGACGAATTCTTTTACCGATTTGTACAACTCAAAGTTCTTGTATGAATGTTGACGACCCCAACTTGTGCAACAGGGCAGTTCAAGTAGTATTACCTATACTTCCGTACAGTTCGTTATTCGCTACCTGTACTTATACCGCAGCAGCGCGTATGCAAGGAAGCGGTAGAGGAAGCACATAAAAACTAGGATCACGGCTTCGACCGCGCCCCCCCCCGAGATGTTATCAAACCCGGTCAACTCCGGATGCTGGTGAATGTCGCACACAAAAAGCGGCGGTTGGGAACACCGGTAACGGTGGTTCCGGTCGAAGTTGAGCCGCAGGAAAAGCTTATACGTGTACGTAGTAAAACTGAGGTACTGGCACCAGCCAATCCAGTGAGGGGGAAACCGGCTGAAGAAGGCGGTGACGTTAAGGGAAGCGAGGATGAGCAGACACCCCGTGAGCACCCCGGTCTTGATCTCGCCCCAGAAGGCGCCGACGGCGAGCCCGAGACCGGATGCGACCATGGTGTTGAGAATGGTGAGGAGGGTGTGGAGGACAAACTCGCCGAAGCCGGGGTTGAGACCGACCATCCTGGAGAAATAACAGAGAGTGAAGAGTGTGTCAGGTTAAGGTTCGTGGAAGACCGCAGAGGATCTCACGAAAAGGGATTTAGTACTAAAAGAATAAAAGTGGTAGGAAGGCTCAGGACGAACTTCGAGAGCAACGAGGGTAACACGAAGGAGCTGGAGAGAAGAGTTTCAGAACCACGGGAATCGGGGGAGAAGGGTGAAGCGTCAGCCCCAACCAAGGCCCTTGCATTCCTACGTCGAGTAGATGAACTCAACCTGGAACTCAGTGTTCTTATCTTTCCAATCAGGCTAACCCATGGCAGTCTTGCATGTGATGAGCGGATTTGATCAGATGTCGATGTCCAGGACTTTGAAACGAACTTTTTCAGAACGACTCAACGAGCAGTTTGTGTACAGAGAGACCCGGATTAGGGGAACTAGAGCGGGCTCACCAGTGGTAATGGCGCAGAAGATAATGGGCGCTTCGATCACATCTTTTAGGTAGAGAAGAATCGGTGGGGGATGTCCGGGCCTTTGACAAGAGATGTTCCTATCGAAGTCAGTGAGCAATGGGCGACAGAGAGTCTCGTACCGAAAAAACTAGAGCGGGCTCACCAGTAGGTGATGGCGCAGAAGATGAGGGGCGCCCCGATCTCGTACGGCGTCTCCAGCACGTAGTGGTGGCACAGCCACGCGCTGATGTGGTACATCCCGCCCGCCTGCTCGCGCGCCAGCAGCGGCTTCACCTGCACCAGCACGACGCCAGGCTGACGTCACAGTCTAGATAGCTGACGTCCTATTGGTCTAAGAGATCCAAAGCCCTTTTCGAGCAGGTAGACTGGGCAGTATGACACTGCGGGCTTCTTCGCCGAAACTGCAACACTCAGTTGGCGACGACAATCAGCTCGATCCACTCAAGTCGTATGCTGACAGCGGAGAGCTTCACAGCAAGAATCTCCCGAGCTGGGCTTTCACCACGCGTGTGCAGTCCGTCGGTTTGCAAAAGTTGCACAGCCTCTTGACACGCGATGTCAACCTTCGGAAAACAGTTCCGCAGGACTGTCCAAGGGGCTCTCAAAGAGCAGGGGGGCATCTTGGCTTGCCTGGTTGATGAGGACGGTGGAGGTGAGGCTGGGGATGAGGCTCCAGTAGAAGATGGTGAAGAACAGCAGCCCCGCCTGGTCGCGGATGCCCTGCGCCATAAAAAGGCGCGGCGCTCAAGCACTAGAACCGTGCTTCACTTTGCTTGATTCAGGTCTTCTCAACGACCGGTTGCGGTCGGGCGAAGGTCGTCGGTTGAGCATTTAAGATTGGGTCGGTTTGGACTGAGGGTTCTTCGCTTGATCCGGAACCCTTTGGCCAAGATGTGACAAACGTGGAACCACATAAGCGCCCAACCGGAGAAGCGACGTCAGGGCTGAACCAAGTTTTGGTTACAGTGACAAGCCGAGTACTCTCGCCGAACGGAACTTTCGCAGAAATACTCCCCCTCGAAGAAGTAGAGCAGTTTGCCCTTTGCCATTCGTAAACGACTCTTCTCCGAAAGCAAACGTCTGACAAGCACACATAAGGGAGAGACCGCAAGTCTATCGGATGTGACGCAGACAACAGTCAAGTCGCCGAACCAGCAACGGTTCCCTCGCAAGGTGAAGCGTCGTGAAGGAAATCTGGATTCTTTCAGCCGTGTCTCACGTCGTAGGTGTCAGTCCGCTTGTACCAGTAGCAGCCGATGAGGAGCGCTTGCAAAATGACGGACGCCAATTGCACGCGCGTGTACCAGTCCATCTGGCTCGCCTGTAATGGATGCAGTGCGAAGAGTTAGCAGCGAAAAGCTGGTGCTTTGAACCCCCTCATTGCTAAACCCGGAACTCTGAAGACTGAGAGATCGACAGACGTTCGACCCAGGATCAAAATCTGCAATGCGCTGAGATGGAAGGGCACACGCAAAAAGCAGTGCGAACGTTTGCACGACATCCGTAGCCATAGCGACTCGAAGAAGGGGTCAGAAACCTGCGCGGAGATCGTATCCGTAACTTTGTAGGGCCAGATTTTAAGCTAGGACTCCGAATGCACAGACTGCTTGGTTCTTCGTTATGCCCCACTCCTCAACCACCTCAAACCGTTGATCAAAGAAGCAAAGAGATTCCAACATGCGGACGGGCTTCAACGAGAAGTCTAGACAAACCCATTTGTTGTGCATAGCCGACTCTGATCAAAAGCTCGCTGATCATCCTGCAAACGTCAAGCTTTCTCAACATGCAAACCAAAGCGAAATGGCATGCGGAGCTCAAGCTGACTATTTCAGCACCCGCCCACCTTAAAGCCGCGCGCGAGCAGCGTTTGGAATTGGAACCACCAGCTGGTCTGCCATCGCACCCCGCCGCTCACGGCCGCCGCCCCGGGGGGCGCCTCGTCGCTCTGCTGATTCCGCTCCGCCTCCTGGCGCTTCGCCCACAGTCGCATCAAGTTCACCGTCGTGCCGAAGTGAATCGAGCTGCGAAAACGGAACGCTGGTTTATATAAGCAGAGACGTGGTAAAGTCGTGGCAATTGTGGCGCGGCTGATTCAGTGTCTGCTTGTAAAGGGAGTGGAAGGAAGGAAATCCATTGAGCGTCGTGCCGAAGTGGATCGGACAGGAGTTTGAGCGTCGTGCCGAAGTGTACGACACGCGAGAATGGGGGCCAGCTGTGTGGGGTGGAACCGCATAAAGTTGATATGCGCGACGATAACGAGTTTGCTGCGAAGATAGTGGAGAGGAGACGAACATCCACCGTCGAGCCCGTATGGCTCGACCCGCGGTCAAGGGCTGCGACCGACGCTTACCAAAGCATCGAAATCCCGAAGGGCGAAAAAGAAGGGCACTTCAACACACTGCTGCGACAGGCCGTCTGTCCAACCAAGACACTCGATCCCACTCTTTGAATCACGTGTTTCCTGGATTTTGAGCTCGAGTCGGGCTTCACTTTGGTACTGGCTTTTGGCTCACCCGTCGCTTGGCTCCGATACGGCTAGGTCCAGCAGGTACTCTGCGGGGCTGACGCCCGCGCTCGGGCTGTGGCCAATGGACGCGAAGTAGGGGAGGGCCTCAGCGGCCAGGCCCATGTAGATGGGGTTCCCCTGAATACAGAAAAGGGAAGATCAGGGAGCGATCTAACCAAAGCTTAGAAGCGACAGCGGGTCTGCTCGTTGGTTTCGCGTTGGAGGGTTTAGAAGAAGCGGGAGGAGGGAATGCAGACATCGCATGCAATCAGGCCGTGACAATGCGAGCAGAATAATCTTATTTGGATTTGCGAGCTTCTGGGCGTATGACCGTGACGCTTCGGAAAGGGGACACACGAGTTCGCCCGGCTTACAACGGCTGCAAGCATCGTTGGCGCGCAGAATCTACCGGAGGCATTCCTTCTAAACGGGAAAGAAGCGTTTTGTGCGGGGGCTTACCTGGGCCAATAGGAGGACGAGGTCGAACATGCCAAACACGCGGTTGCTGGGCTGCTTCATCGTCGCTGCAAGGCCACAGCCACACTGAAAGTCAGCGCAATTGCCCCGTTAATACAGAATGAGGAGACGGCACAAGCTCGCTCCGCATGTATCATCAAAGGAAAACTCGACAGCAGGTCTAATGCTTGTTTTGTGCACCGCTCAGAACCCACCACCGGTTCTGTTGCGAATTCTCCAGGTGGGGGCAACTTCTGCGACTTCATGGGTGAGAATTAGACGCTGATAGGCCAACGTTCTCACGAGAGAGGCTGTGATGGAAAAGGATGGACGGTTTTCTCTGGAGTTGCGCATGTCTAGCGAGAAAGGAGTAGCTTTTTGAACTTCTCGATGCGGACACAAGCACGGATCTGAACCCGGAAGTTGGAAGTCAGGAAGCTCAAGGGGCGGCCCCGCGAGAGCCTTACCTATGACAGTGCGCCCTGTGGCAGCATACGCAGCCTGCACAAAGAAACTGACAGCGTCATCGGTGGGCTCCCGAATTGCCGAAACGAGGGCCGCCAAGTTCTTCGAACATAAGATGCAAGGACACTATGCCCAACCCGCTAGTGCACATGATCTTGTCAGAAAGAGTTGGAAAGTCCAGCATTTCGAAATAGAGGAGGCCTCAGTGGGTAATCGCAAACCCTCCGCACGTTTCCAGAATGACATTATTGTTATTGTTGTATGAACCCAGGCAACAACCGCAAGCACCGTCGTTGTTGCTACTGGTCAGACCCCGCTTCCCAGCTCGACTAAAGCGGAATTAGAAATCGTGGTCAATAACGATAACCAAACGAAACTTGACCAACGAACGTACCAGGGTTCGGGTGAGGCGCAGCGCCAATGCGCCATCAAGGCCGCTCGTGGGCTCGTCTAGCAACTGCGCAGCATTGAAGATACAATTCAGAAGGTTGGGCAGCGGAGGTTGTGTTGAGGCCTCCGAGCTTGTCAATGCGTTCAGCCGAGCACGTTCGACGGCTCTGCTTTCGGTATGCCAGCAGCGCTTGACGAGCGAGGGACCAGAATGGAGGGACGCCCGGGCTGAGCAACAAGTGGCGCCGGAATCCATGTTGACCGTTGAGTTCAGAAGCGGTAAATGATCAGGCAAGTTGTTGGGACGGAGTTGACCACGTTGGGATCGTACCTAGAGTTGAAACTATCTCCCGGCCAATTCTATATTCGACAAGCCAAGGTATTGCTGGGACTAGAAACGAGAGACGGCGGAGGGCTACATTTGCAAATACGGGCTGAGGTGTTGCCGGAAGTAGAGCGGAGATATGGTGGACGGATGCTTTGATCAGCAATGATGTTTCGAGGGCGAGCGAAGGAGCGAGGCGGCTGCCACGTGGCACGCACCAGGAGCGTGGGGTTCATGACCATCTCGACCGCGATCAGGAGCCGCAGCTTCTCGTTGGTAAGCGCCCGCCCCACCAGCACGTTGGCGCACCTGAAAACAGCCCAACGGATATTAGAGAGGAAACGTGCTTTGCCAGTCGGAGATGATTGAACAGAGTCATGGCACACCCGGGCGCGTAACTCTGGAATGGCAATACGACGGGGTTATTGAAGTTGTTTTTGAATTTCGGCTGCTGAAGGGCGGGTATCAGCAGTTTTCTCCGGTATCTCGAGAGTGCCACGAGCTTTACGACTGCCCAGCTATGACGCGGAGAAAGTATGCCTGAGAGCACGCGACTTGCAGCCTGCAGCTGATATAACTTTAAAGTAGAAGTAGCGCTGCCGATGAGCACGACTCCTTCTGCCCAGAGGTCAACCGGAACTAAGGCAGCGCTTGACCGCTCCCCGAGTGTCACGTCAGAGGCCCTGTCTCAAGCATCGAATACCAAGCATGGCAACCGAAGTGGTCAAAAGTGGTCAGTGAGCGACGCCCGTGAGTAAGTAGAATGTAAAGCGTTTTCAAAGAACCTGCCAGGCGGCTTTGTATCTATACACGAACCTCAAGTTAAAAGGAACGCAGGATCAAGAACTTGATTAGAGGGATGCGACGTGCATCTAAGAAGTGCAGCTAAGAAGTGCTACAGATGTCCCCGTTAAAAACCTACCGAAGCGAGGAACAGGTTTATTATCTGAAAATAGAGAAGCGTAAATGCCCCGTCACAGATTAAAGAGCCCCGCTCACGATTGGAGGTCCATGGAGTCAATGACGTGTTCCATGCGCACGATGCGGTCGAGCTCCTCCGTTGCCTGCGGCATGCGCAGCCGCGCCGCGTACAGCAGCATCTCTTTGACCGTCAGCTTGGACTGCAGCGCGGCCACCTCCAAGTCGACGTAGCCCATCTTCTGGGTCAGCCGCTTCGAGAACGGGGCGCCTGCGGAGACGCGAGGTGAAAGATCTGTGAGAATCTGCTTGCAAACGGAGGAAATAGAAGGCATCGCCGTTGCTTATATCTAGATATTGAGATTACGGGGAAGTATCAGCAAGTCGACGTAGACCAAGTTTTGGGTGCGCCGCTTTGAACAAAGACGCCTGCAGGGAACGAAGGAAAAATTTGTTTTCATTTCCCCGGCCATGTAGTCCCTAGAATGGCCGTCTGGATTGCGGGCTGACAATGGCAATATTAATTTTCGCAAATTGCAATTACCCCCCACTGATGCACTGCCTTCCATGCAACTGTCCCTGATATTCAAAATAGAATGTGCCCCCGAGGATTGGATATTTCAGAGCATGAGACAATCAAACTCAAAACAGTTGACTGTGGTCGGGAAGAGGTCGGACTCTTCGAGAGCTACAAAAGGAAGTACGGATGCTACCCAAGTGAGCTCTCACCGTTGTATGTGATGTGCCCCTTGTAGCCCTTGACCCTGCCCGCCAACACTTGCAAGAACAGAGTCTTCCCCGCACCTGCATCAGCCGAAGTGTTGATGAGCAAGAGGCGGTGGGGCCGAGAGGGTTCTGCCAGCACTTCTATGATGGAAAAGAGTTCGAGAATCAGGAGCAATCGGTGTACCGTTGTCGAGCTTAGAGGAGGCATCCAACTTGCCGGATCGAGTCCTGTGATTCATGAACTCCCAAATTTCGTTCCTGCCTTCTTGACTCGGTTCAAACCATAGATCACTTTGTGCTTCTGGCTGGTGTCGCGTCAGCCTCCAGTGCACCGGACTGTTGTATCCCGCAACACGAGGACGCAAAACCATTGCCGACGTGTAGCTGCTCAAGCTTGACTGCTCCATTCGTGCACTGCACTCGTTTTACAGTCCCAAGCCGGCAGCTTCATAGCTCCAATGGCAGTATCTCGTAGCTATAAGGACAACGTAGCTCTAATGCAAATCTCGAAAGCCATAGCACGCAGGCGCAACTGTCTCCTGCATGACCCACTAAAATGAGCCCCCTTATGGGGGCTGCAGAGAGAGGGACATCAAAAGGCCCACGGGGTTGTTTAATCTGAGTATACAGGCCAATCCAGAAAGACTAGCAGCCGAACCCCCAGAAAGATCCAAACCGACAACAACATGGGCTTCAACCGAGACCTCAACCATGATCGACCAAAGAGGATGAACAGCGGGCGAAGGGCGCAGCCAAGGTTCGCGCACATTCAAACATCAAACGAGGGCCAGGTAAGTTAGATCCCCACTTTGGGTGCTGCATATGTTCGGAAATACTTTGGGAACAAACATGGAAAAGATGCAACTTTGAAAGGGAGAGCAGGTGCGCACCTTCGGGCCCCATGATGGCCATGAACTGGCCGGGGCGCACCGTTCCCGATACGTTGTGCAGGAGGCGGCGGCGCATGCCGTCCCCGCTGGGCAGCCGCCGGCTGATGCCGTACACCAGCTTGCTCATCAGGCGCACCGGCTTGTGGAACTCGACCTCACGGAACTGCGCAACAAGGGAGGGTGAGCGTGTGTTTCAACTCGGAAAAGTGGAGTGCTGCTATGTGCTTGGAGTACAGGCATCAAATGGGCAGGGCATGCGGTAAGGCATCACTGCCTGTTTTATCTGGAGAAAGGATCAAGAAGCAAGAGCAGGTGTCATCTAGCTCAGGTTATACAGGCTCAAGGGGGAGCACATGGATTCGCAATTTCAGGGTCGGCTAAAGTTGAGGGCCGGAGGCTGGATCGCTTGGTGTGGGGGCCAGGACTCTTGCCATGAATATGTGTCGTAAAAAATTAGTGACGATCTATCAGTGACAATCTGGAAAAGCATTGCTGATAGACGTGGAATGTAGACTCTTCTCGGTATGCCACCAGAACGAGAGGGAAGGTGGGGCAACAATGAGGATCACGGTTTACGGAAGCAGAAGGATGGCGGTCGCAATAGCCTTCAATCTGGGTGATACATGTTCCCGCAATCACGCCCAAGCAGACCGTCTCAGACTCTTCTTTGCAGCCGCTTCCGACTGGAAGGGGAAAGCCGACGGAAACCGACCTGCACTATGATTCCAGTATCCAAAGGATCCTTCTTCCCGTCAACTTCCTCGACTGTTGTCGTCCGAGTCAGGGCCCGTATCGCTGCGACCACCTGCATCCATCAGGAGGTTATTTTAGCCTACCTCAACTAATCGGACACTGCGGAGAGTGCTGATCTACACTTCTTGGGCACATTGCAGCATTGCCTGCTTCACTTGTGCTGAACAAGCGAAAGAAGCATTGAATGGATCACCGCACACATTGCGCGGCATGCATTGGCGAAGCTGCTCGCAATTCCCCAATTTCTGGGTAAAAAACAGTCTTATGTGTTTCTTCCAAAACGTACAGGCGTCTTTAATAGCAAACGCGCTGATATAGCTCGATGCCGCACTTCATTAAAGAAAAGTCTGCCGTTGCAAGCAGCCAAGGGACCCACATTCTTGTCCTTTCGCTCTCCGTGCGATGCTGACGCTGTGGTTAACCCCGGTCGTGCATCCGCAGATGTGCCCACAACATCAAATGACCTTCGCGCACCTCCGACACCTGTCACACCCCCGCCACCTGTCAGAACGTGGCCTTTCGCCTGCAAAGCCTCCCCCATTACCGGCCGGGGTAGCATTGGGGCCGCATGTGACCCATAATCGGAACTCGTAGAAGACCCGGGCTCGTTAGCCACATGGGCCTGCGCCCCTGCCACATTGCCCCCCACCAAAGCCTGTCCCGCTTCACTTCTCACGATTCCCGCATTGCCGACAGCTGTCGTCTCGCCGTTCGTTACGCTGGCCCCCTGGCTGATCTCAGCCGGTGTGTCCGCAAGCCTGCTCACGAGAGGCCCCCGCCCACGTGCCCTCGCTCCTTGGCCCTTTTCATCAATACCAGTCAGCGGGGCAGCCTCTTCAGGCACATCGTTCTCCATCCCTTTCTGCCCGTATCAAGCACGCCTGGAAGGGAGGCTAGCAATGCTGTACTCAGGCTGCGGGTAGAAGTGCTTCGAGGGGTCCAAGCTGATCCAAGCTTGAAGGGACCGATCTGGTCGACTTTCTATACAGAGAGAAAGTCCTCCGCCATTTCCAAACACGCAACTCTCGTCTTGACTCTTGATCCTTGGCCCAATTGGAAGTTGGGGCTAGCTTCAAATTCATAAGGCCAGCCTGACACTGTGATTGGCAGAGCCTGAGTTACATCAAGCACGTCAAGACCATTGCATGCTTGAAGTAGCTCATCCCGAGATTAGAAGGACGAGATAGCCTGTCACACTTCCATGCATCATATCTATTCGCGGCGATTAGTGACGGTGGTCTGATTCATCAATCTCATCACGTCATGCTAAGAGGCCAGTGAACAAACAGCTGGCACTTTTCATCTTTGAAATCGAAGCCTGACTGAAAGCAGAAGACAAAACGTTCTTACAGATCTGATGTAACGGCACGACTGCGCACCGACTCCCG
>DF237770.1:0-27357 GCA_000708835.1 Klebsormidium nitens | reverse complement strand
CCCAACATAGTGCCGCAAGTAATCCTCAAGAGTCCGATTACTCGGATCAGTCTGACCATCAGTCTGAGGATGAAATGCCGTTGATGTAGCCAATCTAGTGCCAATTAGATTGCACACCTCAGCCCAAAATTTGCCCGTGAATCTCGAATCCCTGTCCGAGACAAATTCTCGCTGCAGCCCGTGTAACCGGTACACATTGTCATAATACAACTGCGCAAAGCCCTTAGCTTTGCAAGTGGTTGTTGTGGCCGCGAAGTGAACCATCTTCGTAAGCCGATCAACAAAAACCACGATTGCATCATCCCCTCGCTTGGTCAAAGGAAGTTCGACGATAAAGCCGAAACTCACCGAATCCCAAGGCCTCTCAGGTATCCGTAGCGGTTGAAGCAGCCCCGCAGGCCTCAACTGTTGCGCCTTGTCGTACTGACACACGAAACAATTCCGCACATAGTCTTTTGTCTCCTCCCGTAGCTTTGGCCACCAGAAGAGTTGCTCAACTGTTCTCCGCGTTTTGCTCACGCCAAAGTGACCGCTGTACTTAGCGTCGTGCGCCTCCTGCCAAATAAGGCGTTTAACGATCACATCGTTAGGCACGTACACTTTGTCGTCACGCAAGAACAAACCGGTAGAGTTGACACCCAGTCGAGCGGAAGCTTGATTGTTTGCATCTCGCAACCAAGCATCCCCTGCGTAACCACGTCGAATCAGATTTTGAAGCAAGACAGGCAAATCAGACGGGCCACGACTTCCGGCAAACACAGTGGAAGTACCATCGCTTTCGGGCGGGCCCTCCCTAGGCGACTCCTTATTCCGGAGCTCCCTTTCGAAGAGTACGGCCGAGGCAACGCCGATAGGATTGCGACTCAATGATCGGCGACGTTAGTACGGCCAGGCCGGTAACGCCACTTAAAATTGAATCTCTGCAGGAACTCTGACAATCGGGCTTGCCGCCTCGATAAATTTGGCTGTGTTTGAAAGAAGGTATTCGGGCAGTAGTCCGTCACTACATCGAATTCATCCCCCTCAAGGTAACAGCGCCAAACCCTAAGAGCATCAACTACACCCAGTAGTTCTTGCTGCGTAGTAGTATAGTTAACTTCCGCAGCGCTCAGCTTTCTGGAATGGATAGCGACCGGCTGGCCCTCCTGAAGCAATACCGCTCCAATCCCGAGGGTTGAGGCGTCCGACACAACCTCATATCTCTTTGACTCAACCGGAGAGCGTAGCACCGGGGTATGTGTCAAAGCCCACTTGACACCCTCAAATGCATCCCCACACTCTTTAGTCCAACTCCAGGGTCTTCCCGACTTAGTTAGATCCGTCAACGGAGCAACACGTGTAGAATACCCTTGAATGAAACGCCGGAAGAAGTTTGCGAGACCAAGGAAAGATCGCACCTGATGTACATCCTTAGAAGGTTCCCAACGCTCCACGGCTGCGACCTTCT
Source organism: Klebsormidium nitens (assembly GCA_000708835.1). Classification (NCBI taxonomy): domain Eukaryota; kingdom Viridiplantae; phylum Streptophyta; class Klebsormidiophyceae; order Klebsormidiales; family Klebsormidiaceae; genus Klebsormidium; species Klebsormidium nitens. Next base: position 25,910 of record DF237770.1, on the reverse strand, counting down.
CAGGGTTCACCTTGATACCGCCGGCTCCAACGATATGTCCAAGGAACTTGATCTCCTGCTTAGCGAAATCACATTTTGGTAAGGCAACAAAGAACTTCTCCCTTCGCAAAATATCCAGAACAATCGAAGATGACGCTCATGCTCTTCTGCCGACTTACTATATATCATGATATCATTGAGGTACACAACCACGAAGTCATCAAGGTACGGACGGAATATATCGTTCATTACTGCTTGAAACGTTGCCGGCGCGTTTGTCAAGCCAAAGGTCAATACCTTAAACTGAAAATGTCCGAACGGCGTTCGAAAAGCAGTCTTCGGAATATCCTCATCCGTTATCCTGATTTGGTGATACCCTGCAGTCAATTCCAGACTGGTAAAGTAAGAAGCACCGGTGATCTTGTCCAACAAGTCATCGATCCTTGGCAACGGATAACGATTCTTTATCGTTACCGAGTTAAGAGCACGCAAGTCTAGGCACATCCGAAGTCCTCTGCCGTTAGGCTTTGGTACAATCAAGATAGGTGCCCCGTACGGACTTGTACTCGGCTCTATGAGACCCTTCTCAAGGAGCTTTGTGATTTGTTCCTTCGCCACGTGTTTCCATTGGGCTTAGCCGATACATCGGTCTAAATGGAGGCACGTGTCCAGGCTCAGTAGGGATGGACCCACATTCTGTCTCGGAGGGAGCTCTGCAGGTAACTCGTCACTGAAAACATCAACGTACTCAGTTAGAATGCTTTTCACGTGACAAGGGTCGTCATCAGAATCCGAGGGGACAATGTCGGGCTTCACTTGCTGAACCACAGCAAGAAAAGCTTTATTCCCTCTCTTGATTAGCTTTTTAACCTGCATTGCACCGAGTAACTTCTCAGACGGTGCCACATTTGGCATATCTCTTGCAAGAGGCTTCTGAGAAACGGTGATCCTCCGATTCCCCTTTCTCATACGGCACACTTGTTTGTGGTAATCAAGGACAACCTTATGAGACGTCATAAAAGCCTCGTCACATCCACATCAGCCAAGAGCTCGTTCATCACAAGACAGTGGCACTCGACAGGTTTTTGGAAAGCTCCAAGCTTGACAAACACTCTCGCAGTCCCAGCCATACCAGCAGGATGATTGTCTCTTAAGACTACATCACCGCGCAAAGAGTCATCAACAGAGATCCTCTGTAAAGCAACAAACGATTTGGATAGGTAGTTGTGACTCGCCCCTGAATCAAACAACACGTTTGCATCGGCACCACCCGCCTTTGCTCCAAACAACATCGTCAGCCTTTTCGAGGTTCCTCGACTCTTAGAAGCTTGCAACACCCCAGCTACAGCTTCTGGTAACGCTACGGCCTCGGAATCGTCCGGGCGCATCAATTCAAATCTGGCCCGTTTTGGGTCAATATTTGACTGCTCGCGCTGAGCCGCACGCGCGCCGCGCTCGCTCGACTCAGGCCCGTCGAGGACGCCCGGCGCATAGATTCCAACATCAGCCTCGACTTGGCCAATATTTGAAACCGTGCGCGAGCTAGGAGAAGGGGCATAATACAACACTTGCATCATGCGAACAGACCGTTGTTCAGAGAACCCGTCTCCGGAGCCGTTTCCAACACGAATCACGCTCCCTTAGGCAAATTAAGAACCACTTTCCAGCCTTTGAGAAGACGACGATCGACCGCATGTAAGTGAGGCAACAGCACACACGCTGAAGTCTCGGTCGGTGCATTCCTTCGACACTCCATGAAGTGTTCGAGATACATTCTCAAGCGATCTTCACGACCATTGATCCAACAATGTTTACCCGAAACATCGCGCTTGAGAAAAGAATCATGTGAGCTCCAGCAGCATGAGATCCGCCCGCAACGGCGACTCCGGCAGAAAACGTCTTGCCAGTCAAACTTTCCACAAGCTCAAAATCCGTTGGTACAAGATCGTTCAAGCTTACTTGTTCTGTGGTGCCATCGTCAATTTGCCGCTCACTAACAAATTGACTAGCTAGTTTACCGGACCCTGGCTAGACTTCTTGGGGCACCCTGCCGCCTTGTGGTTCTTTTCCCCGCAATACAGGCACAGGCCCTCCTTGAAACGCCTATCGCGCTCGGCCCTGCTAATCTTGCCATGCTCGCCGGGACCCCCACCGCTCTGTCCGCCGCCACCGGTCTTGGCCTTCTTGCCGTTGCCTGCCCCATTGCCGCTCCCGCTGCCCTGCGACCCAGACGGCCCATCGGGCCCCTTGCGCTTGAAGAACTTGTTCTTCTTGTTAGCTCCCTGCCCAAAAGTGCGAGGCACACCCGAGTCAAAAGTAGGCGTTGCCGGAGAGATGCGCTGCTTGACATTCCACACGTTCGACGCGAGATTCACAAGCTCAGAGAGCTTGCTTCAGCGCGAACCGTTGGACATCGAAGCGCACTTCTCGGCAAGAGAGTGATGCAATCCATCCTTGAATCGCTCAATCTAAACATTCTCGGAGGGAGCCCCGTTTCCCATCTCAAAGATGATCGCCCGAAACTTCTGTGCATAGTCCTGAACGGACCGATTGCCCTGCTTGAGAGACTTGAGCTTAGCCCATCCATCCTGAACGGGGTCCAAGCCGCCAAAGCCATTGATCATGATCTCCTCGAACACATCGAGAGTGATCTCCTTGCCTAGCACCTCCAAACCGGATTTGCAAGCATTCCAATGAGTGCGCGCCGCGCCTCGAAGGTAAGTGGCAAGATTGTTGACAACTTGAAGTTGCGTTTTGCCCGCACCCAGCGAGGCTTTTGGCTTGGTCCTCCATGGACGCCCACCAAATTACGCACATCAAGTTCATCCTCCTTGCCAGGGGATCCACTGAAAATATCAAGCTTTCGGGGCTTCAGCCCATCATGATCCTTAGGGAAAGAGATATATTTTGCCTTAGCAAGCTCTTCCTCAAGATGAGAAATGCGACCCTGCATGTTACCAACCAATGCAACACGCCACTCCTTGCTGACATCCCCCTCAGGCATCTTAAGCACATAATCAGAATCACCAGAGCCACCAATGCGCATGCCCTTCAATGCACCCGGCAATGCACCCGCAAGATGCTCAGCAGTGATTTTACCAAAAGCCACCGGAGGAGGCCTAGCCACAAAGGCATTTTGCCCATGGCTCCATTCCACGCCAGATGCCACAGCGCCCACGCTTGGCGTCTCGGATGGCGCTCCATCAACAGCCATGTTCTCTCCGGAACCCTCTGCGGCCTTGCTCGCTTCAGCCATAGTGAACCCTCACAAGGAGAAACGTTCCCCTCTGATACCACTGAAACGTATCCTCCTTAAGGACCGTTATATTCCACTAGCACCCTCGGCGCTAGCGCCCATGAACAAGATGATAAACTCCCGAAGGAAGGTCGTGTCTAAGTCTAAGCGCCCTTGCTAGAGAGAACCCTTCCACATCCTCCTTCTCGGAATGTTTGGAATGCTCCCTCCTAGTCGGTACGGCCCCAGGACACGATTGAGGTGTTTGAGACTAGGTAGGGCTGGCTTGGGGGCGACACACGCCGCCACACGCCGTGATCCAATCACAATAGGGATAAGGCTATCTTGGATGTGACAACTCCGGCCGTCGATCAACAGATCGAACGGCTAGTAATCGTTAGCCATTCCTCAGCCTAGTACCCTTGGTAGACCCCTACCTGACCTTCAATGTGACTTACACTGAGCGAGCGAGCGTGCGCGCAAGGATTCAATGATTGGCTCCCCGGGAGCCAGAATTGAATGCTCGCGCCGGCCAGTTTATGACCACATAAGCCGACCGTCGGAGCTCATACGATACTCAGAAGAGTCCGTAAGAAGCCCAAGACGTTACATACATGTTACTTGAAGAGGATACTTGGCCACAGATGTCCGGCCCAGTGCTAGCAGTGGTTCATCTCCTCAAGAGCAATTCCGCACATTCTTGACAGTCCGATCCAGAGCTACCGTATCAACTTGAGGTATCTTCGGAACCACGCCAAGGGCTTCGGCTTCCTCACTCCGGACGAATGGAGTATCACGCTGCACCAAATCAGAAGGATTATTCAAGAGCGCGGCATGAGCGTTTGCGGCATCTGATCAGCAAGAGAGCAAGAAGGATGGTCAATCTCGAATTTGAGCAACTTACGGGACAGCTTCCGTGGACGTCTCTGAGCTTATCCTACTTAAGCACTGCATCGGCGCGCCAGCGGCGTACTGGATATGGGATTTGAAGCATTACGACCAAAATCGCGAAAAGGCGACAGGTGCCGGAAGAGTTGATTACGTCAGTACCACTCTAAATCAAATACCCTCAAGCACAGAGACTCGGATGTCAGTTTAAAACCTCCTTTCTGGTATGTTTTCGTGGTTACCGATCGTCCGCACTTGTGTTGTCCTGAAACACACTTCTGAGACACCTAGTGTCAAGCTGGCCTGCTGCAGCTAGGTAGGATGCGACCAGAGGCATGTGAGAACACTTACCGGCAGCTGACGTGGCTCGCCTGCGCTACCGTCTTAAGGAATTCTGCCGCAACCTTGGGCAATCTCGTCGCTTTCACGTGGAAAACGGTGGAAATGATGCCCTTTGGTACGCTCAGCTCCGAATGGCAAAGCCGAGTATTGGTCCACTGCTTGAGATTGCGATTCACAAACGGCACAGAAAATGTGACGTGCTCGGCTCCATCTGCCATTTCCCACGCTTCAGGCTGTGCCTTTCCAGGACGACTCTGGGCCCCCAGACGGCAATCTAAAGTGGCATTCTTTGCTCCCACCATCCTCGGTGTTACTATTCCACGAGCCAATCGATGAATGTGAAACATCTCTGCAGTGGTGATCTGAACAGCAGGATCCGCCCTCACAACTTTCACACTCGCCGTGGCAAGTTTCAGAACCCGAAACTGGCAGGACTTTTCAAATCTGACGCCCAGGGGCCTCGTATAGGAAAAATGTTTTAGAAAAGGGCAATCTATTGTGACCTGTGCGCCCTTGGGAGGAAGCAGCCCTCCATTATTAATTGGACGAACGACCACTGCTAAGTCTCTCAAAGGATTCTCGGACTTGATCAGAAAGGAGATGGTGATGATTGAACTGCTGCTCGCCAGCAGCTTGGCAGACTTGATCTTTGGGAAATATTCCAGAAGCGGGATGCTCACAACCTGAGGCTGCCACTGGACGTCAAGTTGAACATTGAGAAAAAGGCCCAGCACTTCAACTTTGCAGCGCTTACTTGATGGATAGGACGACACGTCAGAGCAACTGCGTAAGTTGAACAGAGTGTGCACCCCAATTTCCAAACTTTCTAGGTTCTCCCAGGAAGCCAGTGAGGCGGAGATGGTCTGGAGCTCCCACTTGGTCAGCGTCACGAGATCAAGCGTCAAATACCTTAAGTTGACTGGTGCCCCCTCTGCAAGGGACTTCAGCATAGCGGAGTGTAAGTTTCCATCGAGTGAAAGCTTCAGGCTGCGGAGGTTTTGAAAGTCACCAACAAACCGTGCCAGATGATAAACTTGCCTGCTGAGCAAACTGCTGACGTCAAGGTAAGGAGGGTATCTTCGCAAGGTCAGCTTTGTGATTGATTCCTTGATTGCGCTCCTCCAGCCTTTTGAAACCCGAGCTGCATTTCCGAGTGTCTTCAGACTCCCAAAACCCGCTCTTTCAAAGATGTCGCCCATAATCTCGGGCGGCAAGACCTCCGTAAAGTCAACCTTCTCTGCAGCCTCAAAGCTGCTCGACGCACTCACACCTCCCGTCAGCTTTCTGGGCCGCTGCTTCGGTCTCGGCGCCATTCTTCGGCCGCTTAACTTGTTTGCAGGTAGAGGTTTCACCTTTCAGCTTGCGCAAGAGTCCTTTCACGTCTTCAAAGTTGAACAATATTGCGCCCCACGTTTCTTTTTGGCACGAAAGCAACTTGCTGTATGTGGATGTGGCAAATGCCAAGAGCTCCTCTGATTGAACTTTGATACACTGCCGCAACATGCTTTGATAGAAGTGTTTTGATAGGAGAGACGGGAAGACACTAGCTCCTCGATGGCAGTGCCCTGGAGTCGCGCATGCAGCAGTAATCTGATATAAAGCTGCCGCCGGCTTGAATAATGGTACACCAGTGGTTGACCGTCCGGTGCAGTCAAAGTTGGCCTTTCGGGAATTTGCGATCTGAGTCGGCTGCCAGTCAACAGGCCTCCGCTTGGAGACGAGACATACGCAGCCGTCCTTTGGTTGGAATCTTCGAGGTAGTAAGCCTGTATTAAGTTGGAGCGAAGTGGAGGGTTCAGGCTCGTTCTACTCGTTAGAGTCCCTGCATGCAGCATCGTCATCGTCTGACCACGTGGATGCAAATCGGGTCGATGACAATCAAGGTCTTGGAGGCCTCGAGCTGTCGAACGGGGTACATTTCCTCTGAAGAAAGTCGATGCGGCGCAGATCAGCAGATGCTTCATTCCGCAGAGCAGCATCTTTGGAAAGCTTCTGTCAAAGCGCCGTGGAGGACCAGTTCGCGCGGCTCCCTTCCGAAATCGTCGCGCTCATCCTGGACAGACTTAAGAAAGACCGGTCCGCATACTACAGAGGGATCGCGCGGCCCGTATCCAACGAGCGTTTCAAGCACTTCAGAGCCACCGCCACCAAAGTGACCCTCCAAAACCCAGACGACTGCCCTGGCAAGTCGGATGGGACTTTTGCATTTTTCGCAAACTACAGCAGCCTGCGGGAGCTGAGCATCAGCTGCCCCTGCTTCGGAATCACCTTGCGCGCGGGTCTGGGCCGCGAGGATTGGCACCGCCTCAGCTTTTTCTAGTATGATATCTGGCAAGAGGACATCGCTCTCAGCGACGGCTCGTTTTTACCCAGCGCGCGCGGGCGTTCCCTAAAGCTGCTGGAGTTTGAGGTGGGCATGAGCACCGTGGAACATGAAGCTGCTGTCGGTGTTTGGCAGGACATTGAGTCTTCTTCGAGAATGCTAGACCATTCTGTAATCGAGCTCAAAGTGAAACATGTCCCTATGTACTCCATAGACAACATAGCGGGAGCTGACACGGTCCGCAAGCTGAGTCTCAGTCTCGAAATGGAAGACGAAATGTTCTCGCTGGCCGCGCCCTACGTTTTCCCCAATCTCAGAGAACTCGTTATCGGAAAGCAGGAGTCTATCTCTCCGATGGATGGCGCCGACTCGGGTCTCTGGCAGGTTCTTGACGGATTGTCTTACGACGCCAAGCAGCATGGCCGGAATGATTCATCTGGGCGATCTGCGGACGGTGATTTCGACAGAATTAATGGAATGCCTATGCAGCCTGAACCTGCTGCGGATCCTATATATGGAGATCAAAGAGTGCGATCGTTTGAGCCACGCTGCAATGGCGTCTCTGGTCAATCTCGTCCAAAAGGAGAGTTTAGAGGTCCTCACTTTAGTCGGTTTAAGCTCAGCGCAGGGAAATCTGCTGATGCAGGTAAAGAAGAAGAGTCTGTGCTTCAGTCCGTGGTTATAGGGTGCGTCGGACGAAGATTGCAGGACAACGTGTGGAGTCAAGAAGTCGTTTCGGTGTCTCAGGAATCTGGCGCATGCTTTCAACAGGTACTTCGAGTATAACATAGGAGATTTTACTAACATAAGTTAGAAGGGTTAGCACACTTTTCAATTTCCGGTCGAACGAGCATACGTACGTACGTCGGCCAGCCGTTACCTACAAATGAGATTGTACATAGAATCTCATGCTATATATGGAGCTTGAAGATCGATAGCGCAGTACTGATTGGGAACCGCAAATTACTCAATGAACCATGTACGCCATCATCTATAAGCGAAATAAAATTGACAGCTCGATAGCAATCACGATGCATAAACACTTCGTATTACCACTCAGCATCTAGAAACATAAACATTGTCATTACACCGTCTTATGACGGCAATTAGATGTGCTAGATTCAACAACTTGCCCTTTGTAAGACTGCATGGTAATGGCTTCGCAATTTGAGTCAAAATGCACCACTGAGCTTTGATGATATAGCACACCGACTTATGCAAGGTCGTTTTCTAAGAAAGTCTGTAGTCTTTCGAATTGTTCAATAATCTGAGCGCTGTGGGGCCTCAACCTCTGATCTCTTTTTTGTGCCCTCTTTATAAGGTCTATGACTGCTTCCCAGTCATCACTCTCTGACAACCTGTCCCCGAATGTACAGTGATCCTTCTTGTTGACGTATAATTGCAGCCCAAGAATCTCCTCGAGCAGACAACCTACTGAGAACATGTCAGTCGCTATTGAAAATGTGGACCCATCGCCAAACTCTACCGGAGCGAACGGGTTGGACCGGAGAAACTCGTTCCGATATTTCATCATCCTAAAACACAGGTGGCGTCTTTTATCGACAAGTCGAGTGGCCTTTCGAAAGTCGTTCACCGCTATGGTTACCACCTGACTCGACTCATCGAAGTTGACGAGGAGATTCTTAGGATTCAAAGCGTTGTGCACAAAGCCTAGTGTGTGGATGTGCTCGATCCCCTTCAGAAGGCCCAAACAAGCCCTCACCAACAACCAATACCTACTAAGAGGTTCATACAAAGCCCCTGACAATACTTTCAACTGCCGGTTTTGCAGCACTCACTCCAGCGAGCCCTGGTTGTAGTAATGAAAGAAGGCTAGAAGAGACCGAGGACCACTTAGAGAGACCGCGAATGGCCGGACGATGTTCTCGTGTTGGAAAGTCGACGCAACAAGGACCTCAGCGGCAGAGATCTCTAGCTTAGACACCTGATCGTCATTCTCTTTGACGGCAACATCAGCCCCCAGCCATTCTGGGAAAATACGAGCCCATGACGTCCCTGCGGAGACGCGCACGCGGCAAACAACCGCCCAGGATCCCTTCCACACAACGTCGCAGCCTGAGCCAGTCGATAGCAGCAAACTTGCGCGCTCCTCGGCAGACAGCACACGCAACTGCATGAACATGAAAAGAATATCAAATTGATTGCATAGAGGCACCAGTGCGCGCAACATCCACTTTCTATTCTGTTGATGCTCCATTTGCTGTGCTAAAGCATCTCTTGCTGAAGCAGCATTCCAGACACTTGACAAATAGAAATTGCGGCAACCTCAAGCCGACAACGCATATTTTAGCAAGATGACATGGAGGGGAATTGATGTGACCCATCGCCAAAAGCATACTAAAACAGATTTTGAAACTTATAGCCTGATGGTGGTTGACTGCGCGACTGCCCCCCACAGTGTCTCCTTCACCGCTGTCTTCTTTGCTGCAATCGCCTCCTCCCCAACCTCCCGGAGCCCCGCTCGAGTCCCCGGCATCAGACCCCGCTTCAGACCAGCTCCCACTCCCGCTCCCACTCCTGCTCCACTCCCCTGAGCCTTCCTCGGCCATTATTGACGCACCCTGTCCGGACGTTTCCGCTTGCACTACCCCCACCTTCTCCAATAATCTGTACGCACATAATAACATTCAAAAGTCGGCAACAAGCAAGGAATATGCAGGCCTTTATGTGTAAGAACAGATAATATAGCCAGGATAGACATTGCAGTCACGTGAGCCCCACCTCAAAAGATGTCAGCTAAGACCACGTGCCCGCACAGTCTACTTAAAACCACAAGCTGCACTACTTTATAAGGGGGATTGGTTACCTGCACTCTAAGGACTTGGCGAATGGGTGTGCGGGTGCGGGTGCGTTCTTTGAAGCCAAGCGGGCTTGTGCCTTATGTTTTCGTCGGACCTCCATCATTTCCGGGCACAATGAGTCATCGCTGTCAGCCGCATTTTCTAACGAAGTCGCCGATCTAGCTCCGTGGCCACCAACATTCAGCTGGGTTGTAAGGATTTTTACCCGCTGCGCATAGCTCGCCTTCGATGTGAACTCCTTCTTCACTTTCTGAAACATGCCTTGAACTCTACCCTCGGTAAGCTTCAGACCGGGAAATCGATCAACCATAGAGGGGAAGAAATCTTTTTCCTGCTTGTAGTATCTGACAAAATGTGCTTTCCAGTCTCCGTAGGGCATCCTCAGCTTCACGGCCGCTGCACGGAGATATACTTGAAGCATGTCCAGAACAACATGGGCCTCAACTTCAATGCTATCGACAAAATTAGTTCCTACCCTCCGCAGAATGGGTTCGTTAAACACCCATGTGATGGACTTGCCTACCCTAAATTGACTTCTCACGCCAATGGTTCCTGGAGGAGTGCGAACAGTGAAAAACTCTTGAGTGCTCTCCTCACTCAGCCGCATCGCTTCACTGAGGGTGCGCTCAGCCATGACCAACTCAACTGCCTGAAGCCCCAACCAAAACAACTTCTAAAAAGGGCAATCAGACTCAGGATGACCATGCAGAGCGAACAAGAAGCAGTTTTAGCTGTTTGGCTCTTGGCAACTGAGCAGAACTGTCGAAAGACTTGGACATAGGAGGCGTGCAACAAGGAAGGCGCCAATTGCTGCCACTGCCAGTGTGCGCTACCAGCATGGTGCTGTACTGCCTCAGGCTACTAGGTAGTACTACCTATTGTAGGTACCGTACTGTAGCTGTGTACCCGTACGGTATTTCTACGTTGACCCTAGGGCCTATTTAGCTAGGTAGGTACCTAGGTATACCGTATTGCGGGTACCGGGTACCGTAGAACCGTACCCAGGTACATACCTAGTGAATACCGTGTACCGTTACGTAACATGCCAGCGCACTCACTACGGCTGCTGTTCCTGGGGCTGCTGCTGCTGCCGCCGCCGCCGCTGCTGCTGCTGCTGCTCCACCGCCACCAGTAGCACCAAATTTTGCCAATCGTACAGGTCCTCAGTTTGAGGCGTACTGGCAGGCTCTTGGCACTGATGCTGAGAGGATTGCGGCAGAAACACTGGCTCTGACGTTTCAAAATGCTCCAGTGACTCTGATTGTGTTGACTCATCAGAACGAGCGCAATGCTAACCGTATTGTACGTCTGAACAACGCGTTGGGCCAAGCCCAGAATCAGATTGCTGCTCCGAACGCTAACGCGGTAGCCAGGGCCTCTGCTCCCTCGAAGTTCGAGAACAAGGAGAGTGGTCTTGACATTCGTCAGTGGTTGCCTATAATTGAGGAGTATCTCGTTGCTACTCCCAATGCAGAGTATCTGCGAATTGCGTCTTCCTACCTTAAGGGTAAGCCGAGGTCCTTTTGGATGGCGACGTGGGAGGCATGGCAGGCAGCCAACTCTGGAGCATATCCTGGAAGTGCTGACTCTGGTCCGTTTGTTGGAACAGCTCGGGGTTGGCGGCCCTCCTGCTGGCGAGCGCATCTCAGGAGCTCGCGTTCTCGCACCTGGAGAGCCCTACGATGGTCGCTCTGCTGGCGAACGGCGTCTTGACAACCTCAGCACTTCCGTTCATCCATCTGGCGTCCATCTCGGCGGCCCTCCTGCTGGCGAGCGCATCTCAGGAGCTCGCGTTCTCGCTCCTGGAGAGCCCTACGATGGTCGCTCTGCTGGCGAACGGCGTCCCGACTACCTCGTGACTTCCGTTCACCCATCTGGCGCTCATCTCGGCGGCCCTCCTGCTGGCGAGCGCATGTCGGGAGCTCGCGTTCTCGCTCCCGGAGAGCCCTACGATGGTCGCTCTGCTGGCGAACGGCGTCCCTACAACCTCGGCACTTCCGTTCATCCATCTGGCGTCCATCTCGGCGGCCCTCCCGCTGGCGAGCGCATCTCAGAAGCTCGCGTTCTCGCTCCTGGTGTAACGGCACGACTGCGCACCGACTCCCGGCTGCGCGCTGAACTCGCGGCCGCGCATCGTCCGTTATTATACGCTATCGACTTATTGAATCACTACACGCCACGTGTCCAGGTTACTGCTTCACCGCGTGACCGTCCGATAAGACCCACGTGCACCGCGCGCCTGGGAACCGTCCGATAAGCTTTTTAGACTAAGCTTATGGCCGGCCGGCGAAAGAGGGGGTGACGCCACGAAGGAAGGAGGGGCGTCCGTTCTGTGACCAAATGCGTCCAACTGAAAGATCTGCAGCCCTGGTGAGTCCTCTGCGGTTCGGCTGTACTCATAGATCGTGTTGTTACGAAAGAATGAAGTGGAAAGGTTGTTCGTCGACTGGAAGATGGTGTTTCCGATATTTGTGTTCTGCGCCACTGCCCCCCAGAGCTCTCCTTGGACCCCCGTTAACGACGACCACGAAGCGTCCTTTCCCTTGAGTTCGTATGCCAGCTGCTCTGCCAGGGTCGAGATCTGCGACTTGGAGCCGTTTAAAAAGTTTTCGATGTTGTCTTCGATCCGCTGGACGGTAGCGTCCTGTAGGTGGTTTGCAATAGGGGCCTGTGCGGCAATACTGGGCGATGAGATGGCATAGTATACAAGTAGGGTCGTGTACCCCAGCATGATTGCACCGGCCCCGCTGCCGAGGACCCAGTCGTTGCAGCGAATCATTTCACTACAGTACACTCTTCATTTTATCTGTCTTTTGCCCCTGCTACCGTTTGCAAACATCCACCGCGTACCACCCAGACCTAATCAGGGAGGGGTGATGAAATATGCTCCCAATACACATCATGACTCCTCGTGTGCACGTGGTTGAGGCACACTGCAGTTCCGACCTGCTCTTTGACCCCCTGCTCGAGTTCCCTGTCGTGTGCGGCAATGACAAAGACCTTGACCCCCTTGACACCCCCCTCCCTTCGATGAGTTCAGGCCCCACCTCAACCCAAAGGTCATGGTGTTCGAATTCACGCCCAGTGGTGAGACTGTCTGCTGGGATGCAAAATTCCTGCTGATCAGGATGGAGACCCGGAGGATCTCCGAAGGCGTTGACTTCTTCCGCCACCCAATCCACAACTGCAAGGTGGACGATCTCAGTGCCGAACTCGTGCATCTTGTGGCCGAGAGGTCCGGCAAGGAGCAAAAGGTGGCCATGCGCAAGATGCTCAAGCATGTATTGAAAGCAGCAGCTGCGAACGTCGCCTTCTTCATTGGAGCCTCAAGCTATGTGGTCTGGCGGCACGACTTCATCCAAGCTCTTGAAAATTTGGGAGGTGGCCCCGATAGCGCTTATTTTGGTGGCCTCGGAGTCGGTATGAGCATCGGTGTGGTTGCCCTTGCCGCCGCACAGAGTTACGGGCCTCCAGTGCGGGGGTCTGCTGAAGAGTATGGAGACGCGAGACGTGCAGCAAACAGAGCCACAGACCTTATAAGCCAGATCCTCTGGAGCGATGCTGCGTCGGGGAAGCGTGCTACGTACAGGACCTTTAGAGGCAGAGGCACTTTGCGTTCTGCATGAAGAGCATACAATTCTGGGGCAGGCCGTGACTTAGGGACTTGAGAATTGGAAGAGCGGGCACATCATGGGGAACACCGAGTGGGGAGTCCTTGTCCGGTCCTACGAGGACGCGCTTCGGTGGCTCCAGATTGCCCGGGAGCACAACGAGTGCGAAGATCCGGAGAGTGTCGGCGAGGAGCTGTACACGGTGGGCATCCTCAAGTACAAGACGGCGTCAAAAGCTGCGCGCCCGAAGGTCCCGACCGGTCTGTACCTGTTGTTCTTCAACATGGGTGGAAGATGCATTACGTGGCAATTTCTAGCGCGTCGTAGGAAGCGGTCGGACGTCATTCTGGGACTAGACAATAAGCCGAAGAACTGGATGGATTGCAAAGAGTTCGCTTGGAGGCCAGAGGACTCTAAGGAAATCCCTAGAGATATATTCGAGTAGGAAAACCATTAGCCTGCACTTGTAGATATAAGGTCGGTGATATTCATCGAAGGTGCAACGAGGTTTGCCTGCCGGTCGAGTTTAAGCTGCTTCTTCCGCAGGTTAGCAGTCTTGCGGTCAAGTAGCTTCTGTGCAAGATCACCGATTCCAAAACGGTCGTTGCTCTGCTGCATGTCACGAGCGAGTCGTTGAAGTCTCTCAATCACCTGGGAGGTTGGCATGTTTTGCAGCTCATGCTTATGATCAGCGAGATACTTTTGGAAGATCATCTCTGTGCTGGCACGAGTCACTTGCCCATGAAAGTCCAGGAAGTCTGGTATGGACATGTAATTCGGTATATCACGGTCCTTCTTGAACCTACCACTTGTGCATTGGAAGTTGAGCACGACCTGATTGACCAGGTTGTTTACAATTGCATACAATTGGGGACTATTTTGCCCCACGCAACCTTGCAGTACATCCTGCAAGGCATGGTTCTTGAGCTTGTGCAATTCGATGCCATCAACACGCTTCTGACTCCACTGATCTACCTCTGGAGTCTCGGGTGTTGCTGGGGCCACCACCTAGTACCCCCCTGTCTTTCTTATAGTAGGAAGGACTTCATCCACAATCCAGTCTTGGAATGCGTCTGCCATCTCGAGTTTCGATCGGAGTGTAAGTTGACAAAGCCCCGATTCATTACAGTAACGGGCACGCAAGTCGTTACCATTAGGTTGTAAGGCGGTGCCCAGATCGGGGTCCAGTTGTACAAGGGCTTCAAGGGTCTTTATTCTGTGAGGCTTTACGTGGGTTGTGACAGCTTTCTTGAAATTTACATAACCAAGGAGGGTAGCAGCCTCGTTCGCATGGAACCATGGTTGCTTATCCTCCCCTACCAAGACGAGTGGTACTGAACGGCCATTTGCTTGAATGCATTGCTTTGCAAGATCGATACTGAACATGCCTTTTGAAAGAGGTGCCCATTATAAATCGTGCAATCTAAACGCACCAGTGTCAATAGGCATGACTTAGGAAGAAAGCCTTTTGCAAAGTTTGCCAAGCATGGAACTAGGCAGATGCGGCTACCGGCTGTCAAGCGAGCAGGTTGCTGCCCTCAGCACTTCCACGCTTGCGGATCTCCGAGCTCGCTGCACGGCGACCGCAATCGAGGACGGCTTCACCAAGGTCCCGGTGTCCGTCTGCTGCCTCGAAGAACACAATGATGGCAGCGTCACGTTCCCACCACATGTCCCCTTAGAGGGGCTCAACTTGCCCGCGCCCTTTGACAACCGGAGTGCACCCCGTGTCCTGGACGATTTCCCAGCTTTTAAGGGCGAACTGGACGAGTCTCGCAAGCAGATCAGTGCCTGTAATACCACCCTTAATGCCTTGCGGGAGCGCGGGGCCGGGATACTTTCTCTGTGTACTGGCTGGGGTAAGACGCTATGTGCTATAAGCGTCGCGTGCACCCTCCGGGTCAAGACCCTGATTGTCGTGCACAAAGAGGTGCTCCTGACCCAGTGGGAGGAGCGCATTGGGACCTTCGCCCCCGGAGCGCGCGTCGGCCGGATACAGGGGGCAAACATTGTCACGGAGGGCTGCCACTTTGTGATAGGAATGCTGCAGTTGCTGAGCATGAGGAGCTACGACCGGGCCATTTTTGACGACTTTGACCTCGTGATCTTTGACGAATGCCACCACGTGGCCGCAAAGGTGTTCTCGAGAGCCCTCAGCTACCTCTGCACGCCCTACTCTCTGGGGCTCAGCGCCTTTGTCGCCAGACGGGACGGGCTGACGGACGTCATCAACTGGTACCTCGGAGAGGTCTGCTTCTTGGTCGAGAGAAAGGAAGAGAGTGGCGTCTCCGTGGAGGCGGTTCGTTACGACCAAGTTGTCTACAAGGAAAAGCCCCCCCTCTTCAAAAACGGGCAGCTGGCAATCTGCAAGATGATCGACATTCTCTGCAACGATCCCCCGAGGAACAGCCTCATATTAGGCAAGGTGCGGAAGCTGGCAGCACAGGGGCGCTGCATCCTGGTGCTATCCGACCGAAGGAGCCACTGCATCTCCTTGCAGGGGGCTCTCAAAGAAGGGGGGCTCGAGGCCGGCCTCTTCCTGGGCGGGACGAATAGGGAGACCTTCAACGGTGTTGCAGAAGGCTGCCAGGTCATCGTAGGGACGTACGCGATCGCTTCAGAGGGCCTGGACATACCCCGCCTGAACTCGCTCGTGATGGCGACCCCCAAGAGCGACATCCGGCAGACCGTAGGAAGGATCACCAGAGGCAGTAAAGGTTGCCACTCCCCTCTGATCGTCGACATAGTAGACAAGTGGGGACCGTTGATCGCCCAGTCCAGAAAGCGAGACGCCTTCTATAGGTCCTCAGGTTTCGTAACTTCGTGGGTCCGGCCTTAATGGAGGGCGTTCGTCACTTTTCGCTTCAGGTTCTTAGGCAGTCCGTTCAAATCCTTGCGTGTAAGGCCGAGCATGGAGAACTATGGTGGTAAAGCTTCTTTCACACTTGGCAATTGGTAACCTACATTCTCCCAGTGATAACCAATCGCACTACATCATTTGTACCAACGTCGTGCGAGAGCATCATGAGCTTTTTGGCACATTCCTCAATATGATTGTCGACTTCATCCATCGCGCTTCTGTTTTCCATGCTCTCCTCTCTCAACTGGTCGAAGCTTTCTATAAATCGTTGCGGTCGCCACATACGATTATCGTGGTAACTAGCAATTGCGTCGAGCTGCTGTGCACTCAGAAAGAAGTACGTCCGCTGCAAGAATACCCCCGATCCTCTCCGTGCTCTGATATGTTACATATTCGCCACTCTCTTTGAAGAAGAAAGATTTCTACTGGGTCTACTGTTATCATTTCCTTACACAAAAGTAGGCTATATACATATTCGCCACTCTCTTTGGAGAAGAAAGATTTCTACTGGGTCTACTGTTATAATTGTTTTACACAAAAGTAGGCTATATACATATTCGCTACTTTTTTTGGAGAAGAAAGATATCTATTGGGTCTACTGTTATAATTTCCTCACACTAAAGAAGGCTATATACATATTCGCTACTTTCTTTGGAGGAAAAGGATTTCTACTAGGTCTACTGTTATAAATATTTCACACGAACTGTGTGGGAAAATTATAACAATAGAGTAGTACAAAGTTTCCGGATGGCAGCCCGGTTGGAGAAAATGTATGTACATGCGGTCTCGGCTATTTCGGAAAGCCGCAGAGGGCGGACCACCCTCCGCGGCCTCGGCTCAAGTGGAGGAACTCGAGTCCCTAAGTGTGCACTCGCGTACCGGGAGACGTGTGAGTAAATTATAACAGTAGAGTAGTACAAAGTTTCCTGATGGTAGCTTGGTTAAGAAAATGTATGTACGTTAGGTCTCCCCTATTTCGGAAAGCCACAGAGGGGCGGAGGACCGCCCTCCACGGCCCCTCGAACCCAAATATACACAAGTTCCTAAGTGATGCTTTGTCTCCAATGCTGTGTGGCATATGAAAGGGCTGCCATTGGAATCCTTGGCTTGCTTGTAATCAGAAGAGTCTCCACTGCTGCTCGAACCTCCTCCTCCTTTCTACCATACCTGCCCAGCTCCTCTTTTAAAAGTTGTACCTTTTTTGACAGGTGCGCTGCAGCCCTCAACCGCTTCTTCTCCGCTCTACCCCCCATCACTGCTGCCATACCGCGTGGTCCCCTTGCAAGCAAGGCAAGTAGGAAAATCTGAGACATACCAAGTGGGAATACAAAAGTATCGTTGTAATCGACCGCACCACACGGATGAACAGAAGCGCAAGGCATTTGAAAGCTGTTCCTATGTTGGCTAACTCTGCATTTTTAATCTGACCAGACCTTTTGAAAATTGCTTGTTATCCGTGTATATGCGCAGAGCATGCTGGGAAGAATCATTTGTAATCACTTGTCTTGTATAAGTAGAAGCACAAGGCATTTGAAAGTGGCTCCTAGGTTGGTATAGAGGCAATCACTTTCCCGTAAGTCAGGCTTACCCGTACTTGTCCATGGTCAGCAGAAGCACGTCGTCCCTCCTAAACATGACTCTGCCAGCCAGGAAAGGTTCCCCGTCTATCACGTGGGTTTTGCTGGCGTGATACTGATCGATCCTCCAAAGTTCAGACACGTCCAGCCGAAATCGAGTAGAGGCTTCAGTTGCACTGATCAGCCTGAATTCTGGCATCCGCTTGGTGCACTCGTTACAAACACGCAAGGCTGGGTCGAACGGCCATTGCAAAGCCAGTCTTTCACCACACCCCTGACACCTCTTTCGCTTTCCAAGTTGCTTTGCAGGTGGTCTGGTAAACGCCCTGCCACGAACAAAGTCTCCCCTGCAGAAAGCATCGTGTCTTTGCCGCCAGAGCTCACTTGCTGCCTCTCTGAACACTCTTGAAAGACCCCCGATGTACAGCAAGACAGCAGGGTGGAAAAAGGTGAGGGGCTCGAGGACGTCAATAAAAGAAACAAAGTCTTTCATGTTTGAAAAGGCGTGTTGTCTGGAAATGAAATAAAGGGGTGAGGAGAAGGCTTTATACGATTGGCAATTGGTGCCATAACGATTGGTGCCATAACGATGGCAATTGGTGCAACCAGTGCCTCTACTGAGTGCCACATGTCAAGTGGTGCCACAGGTGTGCTGCTGGTCAAGAGTCAAGTAGTGCCACCGGTCAAGTGGTGCCACAGGGCAAGTGGTGCCATATCTGGTGCCGCAGGTTACAGGTGGTGCCGTGAGTAACAGGGTGCCACGTTGCGTGTACAGTGCCAGCAGTGCCAGCAGTGCCAACAGTGCCAGCAGTGCGCCAACAGTGCCAGCAGTGCCAGAAGTGCCGACAGTGCCAGCAGTGCGCCAACAGTGCCAGCAGTGCCAGAAGTGCCGACGGTGCTGACGTGGCAGGGTGTATAAAGCCTCAGAAATGGAGAGATTGCATCAGAAAAAGTGACAATGGAGGTCACCAAGCGCAACGGAAGTCGGGAGAAGGTCCGGTTCGACAAGATCACGCAGCGCCTTGAGGCCCTCTGCAAGAAAGTGCACGAGCCTTACTCCAAGCGCCCCGCCTATGGCCACTTCAAGCAGTCCAAAATGCTCAGGGATCGGAGCGCTCAGGTCACTGGGGCCCCGCTGCTCAACGCTGACCCCGTGAAGATCGTGCAGAGGGTCAGCGTCTCCCTCTACGAAGGGGTCACGACAGAGGAGATCGACGTCCTGACGTCAGAAGTTTCGGAAAGCCTCAAAACGCTTCACCCTGAGTACGGCATCCTGGCTGCGCGCATCGTGATCTCGAACCTGCACAAGTCGACCCCCGCCACCCTGCGAGAGTCCGTCAGGCTCCTCGGCCCCGAGAGGTGGGACAAAGTGCTCTACGAGCGCATCATGAGCGACGACGGCCTCTGCGAGGTGCTGGAAAACGCCACGGACCACGCCAGAAGCTACTCCTTCGACTACTTTGCGGCCAAGACCCTGATCAGGGGGTATCTCCTCACCAAGGACGGGGAGCCGGCAGAAAGGCCGCAGCACATGTGGATGAGGGTCGCCCTGTCTCTGCACGGCCCTGATGCCGACGGCTCGTCGCCGAATTCAATTGCTCGCACCCTGGAGTCCTACAACCTCCTGTCCTGCGGCTACTTCACGCACGCTTCGCCGACGCTCTTCAACGCGGGCACGAACCACCAGCAGAACAACTCCTGCTTCTTGCTGGGCATGGGGACTCGATCGAGGGGATTTTCGACACGCTCAAGAACTGCGCACTCATCAGCAAGTGGGGTGGAGGCCTGGGCGTCCACGTGCATTCCATCCGTTCAGACGGTGCAACCATCAGGGGGACCAACGGGAAGGCAACAGGGCTCGTGCCGATGCTGAGGAACTTTGATGCGTTGGCTCGCTACGTCAATCAGGTAAGTATTTTTGGTCCATCATTATTTGTTCCCATATCTGCAAACGATGACTGTCGATCTGACGCTCCGGCTGCACCGTTTCAAGCTGATACCGATCCTGTATCACCTGTCGCTGCAAGCAAAGAGCAAGGACGGGCGCGAAACCATGGTGATGGAGCACTTTCCTGAGATGGACCCCACCAATACGGACCCACACATCGTTTCTTTGATCGGGCTGAAGTCGCTGAGCGACCCGAATCCCTCCTTTGAAGTCAGCTTCAAGGCGCATCTCGATCACACCGTAGAGAGTCTGGCCCGCTATTCCAGGAGCAGGCCTCGGAGGTACTGGTTCCTCTTCAATGACTGCAGGACACACAGCTTCGCGGTCATCAAACACGCCCTCAGACCTCCGCCGGAGGTGTCACGAGAGGTCATCAAGCCCCCTGGAATGCAGCGGTCCCATTGCTTTGATTTCTGGCGGTTTGATAAGACTTCGTGATTTATAATGCAGGGAGGGAAGAGGAAGGGTTCGATCGCGATCTACCTCGAGCCCTGGCACGCCGACGTCTTCGAGTTCCTGGAGCTACGCAAGAACTCTGGCAACGAGGAGGTGAGGTGCAGGGACCTGTTCACGGCTCTCTGGGTCCCGGACCTGTTCATCAAGCGCGTCGAGTCTGACGGCACGTGGTCTCTCTTTGACCCGGACAAGGCGAGGGGTCTCCCGGACTGCTACGGGGAGGAGTTTGAGGAGCTGTACGAGAGGTACGAGGCGACACCCGGACTCGCGAGCAAGGTGGTTCGGGCGAAAGCGCTCTGGAGCGCCATGCTCACCGCGCAAGTGGAGGGAGGGACGCCTTACGTGCTGTACAAGGACGCCGTCAACCGCAAGAGCAACCAAAAGCATCTTGGTACCATAAAGAGCTCAAACCTCTGCGCAGGTGAGGGGCGTGGGGAAATCGGAAGACGCGTCATGATATGTGCTCGGACTACGTAAGCTACTGATATGTGATGAGTGACGATTCAGTGTGTCTGCCATGCAAGTCAGCTTTGCAGATTGTTGGTCGGGCGTCCGAAGGAGTCGTTCCTGTTTCATCTTTGTGGCATAGCAGCAGCATGTTCCTATTATGAGGGTCAGCAACAAGAGGCTCGTGGCCAGAGCCAGTTCGAGTTCCACTTCCATCTCTGTCTCCTCTGCTTACAGAGATCACGGAGTTTACCTCCAAGGACGAGACGGCGGTCTGCACCCTGGCGTCCCTGTCGCTTCCCCAGTTTGTCGCTCTCGACGATGAGAACAAGCCGACCTTTGACATGCGCAAACTTCGGGAGGTGACAAAGGTGGTAATCAGGAACTTGGACCTGAGCATCGACCGGAGCTTCTACCCGACTCCCGAGGCCAAGCGCTCGAATATGCGCCACCGTCCCCTGGGCCTCGGCGTGCAGGGGCTGGCGGACGTCTTCATGATGCTCCGGCTGCCCTTCAGCAGCCCGGGGGCCAGGGCGCTCAACAGCGCCATCTTCCAGAGCATCTACTACGCGGCGGTCGAGGCGTCCGTCGAGCTCGCTGAGGAGAAGGGCGCGTATGAGACCTTCCAGGGATCTCCCTCGTCCAAGGGGCTGCTGCAGTTTGACCTGTGGGAGAAGAAGCCAGCCGAGATGGGCTACGATTGGGCCGGCCTTAAGGAGCGCGTGAAGAAGTCGGGCATGCGCAATAGTTTGCTTACGTGTGTGATGCCCACCGCGTCTACCGGTCACCTCCTTGGGAACGTCGAGGCGGCAGAGGCGTTGAGCAGCAACCTGTACGTGCGACGTACTCTCGCAGGGGAGTTTGTGGTGGCAAACAACCACCTCATGGCGGACCTCGTCAGGCTGGGCCTGTGGAATGATCATATGAAGGACCAGATCATGGCGAATCGGGGCTCCATTCAGGCCATCCCCGAGATCCCGGACGATCTGAAGGAGCTGTATAAGACGGTATGGCAGATAAAGCAGCGGGTCGTAATTGACCTCGCGGCAGACCGCGGAATCTTCATCGATCAGTCCCAGTCCATGAACCTCTTTTGGCCGAAACCCACCCCTGGGGCCTTGTCCTCTGCGCTCGTCTACGGGCACAAGAAGGGACTAAAGACCAGTTTGTACTATCTTCGTACAAATCCTTCGACGGTCCCGACTGCGGTGACGGCGCCTCTGAAGAAGGGAAAGAAGGATAAGCAGAAGGAGAAAGGCGAGGATGACGGGCAGGACAAAGACGAGATGGCAGTGATTTGCAACGACGAGGTCTGCGTTGGCTGTTCGGGCTGATGAGAGACAATCTAAAAAGTATGTGTTGCCATCTTTGTGGCCATCACACTAAATTTTGTGTAGCATGGGTTTGTATGAATAACATAGATGAAGTATGCTTCCGCTCGCACCATGGAGCAGCAAGTGATGAATGACCGCTTATGGACATGAACAGTGGGCTACTTGAAGGTCCGAGAGATGTGAGCTTATTATCGGAGTCCAAAAGCCTTGCAAGTTTCACGTAGAGCAACGATGTTGTCCCGCATGGTACTTTGGCAAGATTTTGCCACCTGAATCCTTGCATGAATTTTCCACGCTTTATTGAATAAATCGCGGTAACCGGCCTCACGATTGCCTCAGCAGCCTCTGCAAGCGACCCATACAAACACAGGACACGTCCCTCCACATTGAGCTTCTCGACTGGGCGGACATTCCCCCTGTTCAGATTCTGCTATGTCGGTGTGGACCACCTTAAATTCATAAGCCGGTTGTCCATGCTATCTCTGTTGATGTGGTCAACAGTGTCGATCTGTGTCCGGCGCTCGGATGTGGCTCAAAGAATGTGTGTCCCATCACAACGCGCACAGAGAGAGATTTCTTCTCGTCCTCAACTCTACCATGAAAATAGCACCTCTTGTGTACAATCGCCCCTGCACTTCGCCTCGACACATCTGATTCCACCCGGCCCAACGTGCTGACACGAACTCCAGTAAACAGCTTGCCATTGTACGATGCACCTGTCCTGGATGAAGTTCCCAAAGTGGTCGTTGTCATTCGAATAGCTCTCGAGCGCCTTGCCCATGGCCGCAGGCAACTCTTCGACCGTCGGTAGAGTGCCCCGCTCGTACCACATCATGCTGCCACGCACCAACCAAGCCAGCATCTGCTTCCTCCATTCGGGGCTTTTGATCTTATCCATGAGATCGGTGTCTCGTAATCTCTGGTTGGTTCCAGGCCTCGGATTCTCAACGAATTCGTGCTCAAACGGGAAAATCCTCAGCTTATTGAGGGTGCCCGTATCTCCTGCGTTGAACTTTGGCGATGAGTTGGTGCATATGATCGGCAAACACCTCATGGTGACCTCGACGGGGTCCTTGTGCAACCCCCTTACCGTCATGCTCCCATCGCCGGACGCGATCGCCTTCACCGATGCTCCATTGTAAATATCCGAGTCCTCAGTCTCTTCGAGGACTGCAATATGCGCTCCATCGAGCATAAGAAGGTGCGGCGTGGCGGCCCCTTCTGAGTGCTGACCTGCGCCAATGACGCAGTCGCGGGCCATCGAAACGCAGTACGGTCCGGTACACTCTCGGACCATGGTGACGAGTTTTGTCTTTGCGCTGTTCGTTGGGCCATGCATGACGATGAATTGCTTTTCCTTGCTGTGGCCTGTGATGCCATACCCAAGCGTCATTTGCATAACGGGGACTATGTCCTCGGACAGCACCTCAGCCATGAATTGGTCGATGAGCGGTGATGGATAACTTGCACCCTCATAAAGGGTACAAATCTCCTTCGAGAGCATGTTGCTCGGATGGTGAGCATACAGCTCCCCCGTTCGGAGGTCGATCGAGCCGCATGTGGTGTTCAGATAGTCGCGGATTAGCATTCAGCGAGCTTGCAAAATCCCGCACTCGTAGATTCACTTTCAAAGGAATGAGACACCTTTGAGCGATGGGAACAGACTCGACCGCTGCCCCACGCCACACCGGTTCGGGTATCTTCTTCATCTCCATGTCGAAGTCTGCCATGATAGCCTTCTCCGCCTTTTGAATGCCCTTCAAGACGCCCTTCTCGCTCTTCGTCCGCACTCTCCGAGGCCCGGGACTGCAGTTCGTTCAGAGCATTGTCTCTGCGAGTCGTCAACGGCTGAACCTTTTCGGCAACAGCGCATTCCAGCCGATCGCACCAAAACGATTTGACTCGTCCCATGTGGTACATAAACGAGGTCTTCAGCAGAGCTGCTTCCGTATCGGACGGCACCCAACTCGTCGCATCCCACGTCCAGAATCTCCCTGAGTCGTACACCACCCGCCTGTCATGCTCGAAAAGTTTGCTGAATATCAAAGCACTACCAAAATCGCTCTTACTCACGTTTGACAGCATGAACGGGTCGGAGAACCTAGCGGCCAGCTTAGTGAGGCTCGACGGCTGATGGTCCTTGGGTCCAAAAGCACCACCCCCAGCTTGCTCAAGAGCACCGGCTATCGTGAGACGTCCCAGCAGCTTCGGCTTGCTCCCATAGCAACCGGACCCGAAGCAATTGTAATACAACTCCTGGAAATCACCGGTGCACCCTTGAATCACCGTGAAATTATTGGACCCTCTGTGCGTTTTTCCCAGGTAGCATTGGCGCGACCCCTTGACCCTGAACTGAAAGGATCTGTTGCCGTCCGGTAGGACTGTTAAGCCAGTATAATATGAATGGCAATCCTTGCCTCTCTCCCTCACCAATTGCTTCACTTCCTCGTGTGCCGAGCCCGGAGCTGCCTTGGCTGCAGGCCCGCCAGCCTCTGCGTCGTCGACGGCCTCTGGCGTGATTTGTTCAGGATCGACTTCCTTATCATGAGACACTCGGCCTTTTGCATGCCTCGAGACCCCTTCCGAGGCGCGCCCTCGGTTGATCAAGCTCACAAGCCACGGGGGCATACTGTTGATCTTACCATCGCCTCCGGTCACCCACGTGTACTCGCGACATGTATCCGTGCCTTCCCCGTACCTGCTCGGGGGTGCAAAAATCACCCCTCCGGTGCCGCGGGCATTGACACCAAACTTTTGCATATCGAATGTGAGTCCAGCAAAGTTGGCAGTGTCATGTAAGCCGGTCGTTTCATCGAGCCGAAAGTAGTAGTGAAGCCCTCCAGACCCCGTGCGAACGGAGAGACTCTCAGGCTCCCCATGCTCCTCCACTTGCCCGTGCCAGAATTCCATCCCCGACTTCTTATCGCCGCTCTCTCCCACGTCGATATCTATGACAAACAGACCGCTTGTACCGGTCAGTATGGCCACTCCGTTGGGGTTTTCAAATGCATCGAGCACTGCGCCGATATACTTCTCCCAATCGCCCACGGTGACGATGTGCGCGTAGGTGGGAGGGAATCGGCTCCGCTTCTTGCCACGAGAATCGATCTTGATGTGCACAGGGATTCCATACAGTCCGTGGTCGGCAAGGCGCAGAATCTCATCTCTGATGCTCAAAACGTTGGACGGCGCCGTCCTGATATCGCGGGCGCCGTGGGTCGCAGCATCCTCCTCCCCCGGGGGCAGAGCCTCTGGGGCCTCGATTGCAGTCACGTCGATGGTGTGCTCGAGAGAGCAAGGGGTGTTGGCGGCTTGCATGCTGAGGTTCTCTCTCCAATGGAGGAAGGAAATTTTCACGAGGAAAAAACGCGGCGCGGGCGATGTCTGAAAATATTTTCTAGCTGCAGATTAGTGATGTCGTCTTCGACCGCAGACCAACCTTTAAAAGACACTTACGACAACGAGATCTTCACTTGCGAGTGCAGGCACTGCCTTACAGCCAGAAGGAACTACTTCCGCGATCCTGAAGCCCACAAACGATCCGGCAGACGCTATTACGCACGAAAGAAGGACTCAATACTTCTAGCACAAGCATATGAGAGGTATCAGACCGGAGGCAGGACGCAGAAACGCACTCTCGAGAGATTGCTGGAGGCGGGGTTTGCCATCACGACTCCTCAAACCTTTGACAAGAAGGAGGGAGGAGAAAGCATGATGAGGTTCGTGAGCGACGGGTCGATCGAGGTTGCTTAGCTTCGCTTTCTTTCGTAGCTTCGCATCTGAGTCGACACGCTGTGTAGCATTCGGCCAGCAACGGACTGTCTATCTGAAAGAGAGGCGTCTTTGTCGTAGCGGTCGGTTACGAATACGTGCCTCAAGTGATTGGTTGTGAGATGACGGCCCTTGGAAAATGGAATCTCTCGAATGAATTGCGTCCAATAATTATCGCCCATGGGCTGGCCAAGGTCGCTCAGCAGTGTCACAAAGTAGGCCCTGGGAACTAGCTCGATCGAGCGCTGGATGTAGTGTGAGAGCCTTTTTGGCAACTCGAACTCCTGCTGACCAAACTTTTTGGCAGTTTTCATCGG